>CAEFZP010001310.1:37500-88035 GCA_903064625.1 Mallotus villosus | reverse complement strand
GGGCCTTTTCCGGCTTGGATTTTTTGATTTGGGACCATATTTCATGTGCTCATCTTGTTTTGCCCATAACTCTGTCCAGGAAGCTCCCACAGGCCCCAAAGTTGGCCTGTCTTATAGAGAAAACACCCCCCTAGAGGCCTTTTCCGGCTTGGATTTTTTGATTTGGGACCATATTTCATGTTCTCATCTTGTTTTGCCCATAACTCTGTCCAGGAAGCTCCCACAGGCCCCAAAGTTGGCCTGTCTTATAGAGAAAACACCCCCCTAGAGGCCTTTTCCGGCTTGGATTTTTTGATTTGGGACCATATTTCATGTTCTCATCTTGTTTTGCCCATAACTCTGTCCAGGAAGCTCCCACAGGCCCCAAAGTTGGCCTGTCTTATAGAGAAAACACCCCCCTAGAGGCCTTTTCCGGCTTGGATTTTTTGATTTGGGACCATATTTCATGTGCTCATCTTGTTTTGCCCATAACTCTGTCCAGGAAGCTCCCACAGGCCCCAAAGTTGGCCTGTCTTATAGAGAAAACACCCCCCTAGCGGCCTTTTCCGGCTTGGATTTTTTGATTTGGGACCATATTTCATGTTCTCATCTTGTTTTGCCCATAACTCTGTCCAGGAAGCTCCCACAGGCCCCAAAGTTGGCCTGTCTTATAGAGAAAACATCCCCCCTAGAGGCCTTTTCCGGCTTGGATTTTTTGATTTGGGACCATATTTCATGTTCTCATCTTGTTTTGCCCATAACTCTGTCCAGGAAGCTCCCACAGGCCCCAAAGTTGGCCTGTCTTATAGAGAAAACACCCCCCTAGAGGCCTTTTCCGGCTTGGATTTTTTGATTTGGGACCATATTTCATGTTCTCATCTTGTTTTGCCCATAACTCTGTCCAGGAAGCTCCCACAGGCCCCAAAGTTGGCCTGGCTTATAGAGAAAACACCCCCCTAGAGGCCTTTTCCGGCTTGGATTTTTTGATTTGGGACCATATTTCATGTTCTCATCTTGTTTTGCCCATAACTCTGTCCAGGAAGCTCCCACAGGCCCCAAAGTTGGCCTGGCTTATAGAGAAAACACCCCCCTAGAGGCCTTTTCCGGCTTGGATTTTTTGATTTGGGACCATATTTCATGTTCTCATCTTGTTTTGCCCATAACTCTGTCCAGGAAGCTCCCACAGGCCCCAAAGTTGGCCTGTCTTATAGAGAAAACATCCCCCCTAGCGGCCTTTTCCGGCTTGGATTTTTTGATTTGGGACCATATTTCATGTTCTCATCTTGTTTTGCCCATAACTCTGTCCAGGAAGCTCCCACAGGCCCCAAAGTTGGCCTGGCTTATAGAGAAAACATCCCCCCTAGAGGCCTTTTCCGGCTTGGATTTTTTGATTTGGGACCATATTTCATGTTCTCATCTTGTTTTGTCCCATAACTCTGTCCAGGAAGCTCCCACAGGCCCCAAAGTTGGCCTGGCTTATAGAGAAATACCCCCCTAGGGCCATTTCTCGGCTTGGATTTTTTGATTTGGGACCATATTTCATGTTCTCATCTTGTTTTGTCCATAACTCTGTCCAGGAAGCTCCCACAGGCCCCAAAGTTGGCCTGGCTCATAGAGAAAACATCCCCCTAGAGGCCTTTTCCGGCTTGGATTTTTTGATTTGGGACCATATTTCATGTGCTCATCCTGTTTTGCCCATAACTCTGTCCAGGAAGCCCCCACAGCCCCCAAATTTGGCCTGTGCTATAGATGCTCCTTTTATGGCTGGGGCATTTTGATTTCGGATTTCCAGATTTCATGTTTTTCTTTTTGTACGGCCCATAACTCTGCCCAGGAGTGTCCCACAGGGGCCAGAGGGAGCTAACTACGTATGTGGTAACGTCTGTGGTACTGACTCCGTGATGAATCAAAATCAAAAACATGGGTCCAGGTTAGTGTGAAGGGATGACATAACTACCCCAAACTATCGTTTGAAGTTTTAACTCCTTTGGGAAGCAGTTACGGTGGGGTCACATTCTTTTTTTTGTTTGTTGTGTCCAGACCAAAAGAATACAGAAAATAATACACATGATGGCAGGACTTTACATGTTAGGGGAGAGCGTACACTTTATATCAGGTAAAAAAACGGCCTGATATAATCTGTATTCCCTCTGTGATTAGACATCTCCAGTATTAGGTTCCACATGCACCAAACTTGGTCTGGTTACTCATACCAGTCCCCTCAACGTGCAATTTCAGCCCTTTTTGTTTATTTGACTTTTTGATTTTTGGGGCATTTTTCTTCTTCCACCTTTATCCACCCCATAACTCTGACTAGGAAGGGCCCACATGCATTAAACTTACTCTGGTTAACCTACTAGTACACTCAATGTACAGTAAGAATCATTTGATGCTGTAATCGTTTAGATAAAAAGTTCAGAAAGTTAAAAAAATGTTTTTGAAAAAAAGTGGAGAAAAAAAGTATATCAATTTATTTATAATAGTTTGCTTCTCCTTGCTGTTCATTGATTAAAGTTCCCCCTCGATAATCTTCAATCGCATTTCCAGTTTAGCGAATTTTGCCTTCAAAATAAGAGTTTAGCGTGAGCCATGCCAGAATGTGTGAATTCAATGTTCGGATCAAGACTCCTTTCTATAATCCACACGTTTTTATTTGAGTTGAAATATCCTTGGTCCTTATGCCACTACCAATAATAATTATTTTAAACAGAAAAAACTACCATCAATTCTTTAAAGAAATAACCACCTCGATTGTCTCTAAAATAGCATTATTCTAAGCAGCGTGAATGTAATTTTCTGTTATTGCTACATCTGTCAACAACACAAAAAAATGGTTGGAAAAAAACAACTTCATTAAAAAAATGTCATATACTCCCCCATCCTTTTAAGAGGGCATGTTTTTAACTATGGTACATTTTGTATTGGGACCTTTATTTTGAATAGGTCTGACGAAATCAATAGGAAATGCTGCTTTTTTGCGCTCGCTTCGCCTTCCACTGTACTGACGAAGGAGGATACGTTTGACAACAACATGGATAATTAAACATAACTGACAAATCAACATAGGCTCGTATACAGCAACCTGCGATCATGACAAATGGTGGGTTTGCAAAATGTGGATTTAGCAAAATGATCGTTTTTGTTATGCAATGTTAGCTAGCTACATCGCCCGACATATATCTGTAGACGTGGCCCACACACTAGTTAGTCAGTAACCCTGGCTAGTTAGCTACATAGTCACCCTACCGATTAAGTTGACATTAAATATATTGTATCAATACACCCTCCTTTCCCTTTGATTCAAACCTATCATTGTCTTTCGTTGCATAAAGGCAAGAGTAGGCCTAGCTAGTAAGACGTTCTAGATGCTGCTAGCTAGGCTAACAGGGCTTGTAGCTACATTAGTGACCTGGCTGCGCTTGCTTTCTAGCTAACCACTTCTATCTAATAGTGTAAAACATGTTACATTTTTGTCATTCTTATACACAAGTCGTCAAAGATTGCAGTTCAGGATAACCATGGCTGGTTCTCTTGTTGACTGCTTTGTTTCTCTGCTAGCTAGCAAGTTAAATATAAAAAGTGTTTCAGTCATGGCAGGCTTTTTACTGATGGTGGTGAACTTTCTATCGCTACCGTAGCTAGGTTGCCATTACATCAGTTTTGTACTCGGTACGTTATTATGAATGATTGAAACTCATACATGGTTGGTAGTTATTGTTAGGTTAGTTTAAGGGGATGGTTGTGCAACGTTACTTTTACACATATTTATTTTATGCAGTTCAGCTATTAACAGCACACAGGCCTAGACACACGAGTTGTCAAACCTGTCTAACTTGCATTGTTGAATTCTAGCAGAACTACTTCACTCAGTGGTCAGAGAGCACAAATGAGTCCATGGAAACATAACGTCAAACGCCTACCATAACAAGTTAACATTTGTGTATAGACTAAGTTGTTTCTATTGCAGCATCTTTTCAAGTTAAGACATTGCATCCTCTTCGAGACTACAAGCCAGTCTTGGAAGGGTAGGATAACCAGTGAGCCGTTCCTCTCCCTAGTGTACTCTTTCGACGGCATCCTTGTGTTCGGGCTGCTCTTCATCTGCACGTGTGCATACCTCAAGAAAGTTCCTCGTCTCAACAGCTGGCTGCTGTCAGAGAAGAGAGGGACTGTGGGGAGTGTTTTACAAAGGTACTACAGAACACTGTCTGGATCCCAGTGTGTGGTTTGCTTCTTGCATGTGACTCGGAATGTAGAGACAAAATTCAGAATTTCTGTCCAATGCTTTGCGTAATTAAAGAATGATGCGATTAACATGATTGTTTTGTACTTTACAGTTATTTACTCGGTACTATTTTCTGTTCCTGTTGTCTTCCTCTTTCCCAGCTGCGGTGATTGGAACCAGGCTCCACATTGCCGTAGCCGCGTCCTGCATGTCCATGGCCTTCTACCTGGTCTTCTTAAAGTGACCGTCTACAGGCTGGGAAGGGTGTAGGACTGGCCTGGGCTGGGCTGGGCTGGGCTTGGCTGCTACACCTTAAGAGACAATGTATGCAGTAACCCTCAAAGACCCTTTCTGAAACACAAGCAAATACTACATCCACCCCTCACCTGCCACCTAGCGTCTCTACATCCATGTGAATCCTTCTACCCCTCACCTCCACCTGGCGTCTCTGCAGACCACAACATGTCAGTGGATTCAGACCAGCTACACAGTTACGATGGAGGGGAGGAAAACCAGACCGGTGTAGAAATACTGCTGAGATGGTTTGAGTGTGTTTGAATCAGCTTCCCTAATGCTCCAGCTCAGAAGCCTGTGCACTTCTTTTGGGATATATTGTGCTGCGGGAGCTAAATCAAACATACCTCATCACATTTGAGATGTTTTGACCCAGTCTGGGCAGGGCTCTTCGGTGGTGGGTTCATTTGTCATTAATGGCTTGTAAATTTGTATCGTCCCCACCCACCCCCCCCCTTCTGTGAATAATACCGGACAGATATGAGACTTGCTGAAGAATGTACAGGTACAGATTGGGGAGCTCCTTCAACATGTTTATTTACTGTAGAGACACAGTGTATGCAGACCAGATGTTCTACATACGTTTCTTTCATGGCACCACAGAGAGAATTACACCACATCTTGCAAGCCAAGTGTGAGTTGTTTTGTTTGAAAGGGTATTCTATGTCCTGATAACCTTCCTTAGTAGAGAGAAATAAAAAGCTAAGTTAATATATGTACCTGTTGTTACTATTAACAATTTCTACATTTCTTGTAATAAGTTGCTGCACAAAGTCAATTTTGTATTTTATGTTTCATCCTCTCAAAAATGGGTTTAAACAACCAATCTGGCCTTGTTTATCAAACCATATAACAAATGTTGCTCTTGTTGTTTAGATCCAAAGGTTTAATGACCATTCAAGACCATTTATGACAACAGAGCTGTTACATTTAGAGAAGCCTGTCTTATGAATGAAAGTAAATAAAGGACTGTATGAAGTTGATTTATTAATATAATTGTGGAGGTGGGATTTCTGTAAACTAACTTTGAAAGGGTATAGAAGGAAGAAATATTTACATTTTGTTGCAAAGCCTCAAAGCAACTTTGAAAATAATCAAACTCCTTGGTTGGTTGCTTGACTGATCCAACAGCTTTTACCTTTATTTTTGTATAAACATAAATTGTTACAGTTTTATCTCTTGTTGACCAATTGGAATTTTCAATAAATAGCCAAAAAAACATTTCAAAATTCTGTGTAGTTTACTTAATTAAAGGATGCAATGCATTCTAAATCTCCATAGACCAACTATACATGACCAATCTTGTTTGTATTGTATTTGATTAATTCTATAACAGAAACACTTGTTATCAAATGTCAGAATCAGAAAGGGATTTATTCGACAGTTTGCACAGACAAGGAATTTGCTTTGGCAGGAAGGTGCATACAATAAACATAGGAACCTTACATTTAAATATGTGGACTATCTATACTAAGGGTACATAAACTTAGCCTGACGTTGTCATACTCATAATTCTAGTCAGAATATGAGTCTGATATCTCTCCATTGGGGCTGTGAGTATGGGGGCGTGTTTCAACCGAATTAACCGAAAAATGCCTCCTCGCTCAATTGGATAGACCTACAACCAATCAGAGCAACGTAGTTTGTTGTTTGTTGAAAACAAATTCAACCCAAGCGCTCTTTGGTGCTGTGGTTGATTACGTTACTGTTGATCATCTGTCCATCATCGTATAAATGCCCGCCCTGAAAATGTGATGGTCGAACAGCTCTTGTTGGGATATCGTTTTTCCCCAACCGAGCGACCCCAGACCCAACCCCAGACCCAACCCCAGACCCAACCCCCAGACCCAACCCCAGACCCAACCCCAGACCCAACCCCAGACCCAACCGAGCCAACCCCAGACCCAACCCCAGACCCAACCCCAGACCCAACCCCAGACCCAACTTCCCAACCAAATTTTGTGGGCGGGGATAAATTTGGCTGGCACCCAGGCTAACATAAACTAGCAATACTAAGTGGAATTAGAATTAAAATAAAATATACAATAAAATATAAGATGCCTGTAATTTACAATATGAAAATACAAATGTACAAGATACAGTAATGCAGTGCAGAATGCAATGTGTTTTAAGCAGGAAGTCATTAAAGTCAGTGTGAACCCGTGGCCTTGTTGAAGAGGCCAACAGCAGAAGGGAAGAAACTGTTTTTGTGTCGAGAGGTGTTGGTCCTGATGGACCGCAGCCTTCTGCCGGAGGGGAGTGACTGAAACAGGGAGTGTCCAGGGTGGGAGGAGTCGGCCACAATCTTCCTCGCTCGCCTCAGGGTCCTCGAGGGTAGGCAGATTGCAGCCGATCACCTTCTCAGCAGTGCGGATGATACGCTGCAGCCTGCTCTTGTCCTTGGCAGTGGCAGCAGCGAACCAGATGGTGATGGAGGAGGTGAGGATGGACTCAATGATGGCTGTGTAGAAGTGCACCATCATTGAATTTCTTCAGCTGCCGAAGGAAGTACATCCTCTGTTGTGCTTTCTTTGTGAGGGAGCCGATGTTCAGTTCTCACTTGAGGTCCTGGGAGAGGATAGTGCCCAGGAAGTGGAAGGACTCCACAGTGTTGACTGGAGAGTCACACAGGGTGATGGGCTGAGTGGGGCTGTGTTCTTCCTGAAGTCCACAACTATCTCCACTGTCTTAAGAGCATTGAGCTCTAGGTTGTTCTGGCTGCACCATGTCCTGGTTAACTCGAATACCTCAGCTATGTCTAATCAAATGTATTTATGTTTTTAAATCTTTGTATGATGCATCTCACAAAAAGACCATGGAATTCCCACTTGAAGTATTTCCCATATTTCCCAGAAAGGAAACAAGGGTCAATTCACGCGAGACGTGGGAGTCGGGAGCGCGCTTGGTGCGTGACGTAAAACGTCTGTTCATGTTTCCTCCCGTCAGAACAAACATTACATGTCTCCATGTACGTCGGGAAAATCTACAGCAGTTGACCGCCTGTCTGGAGATATTTACTGTAAATGCACCTCATAGACAACGTGCAACAATTAAGATTTGCATGACCAAAATTAGCATGGATGTGCAAAACCACATCTACGTATTTGAGTAACTAGACGTTGGTTGTATCGTTTTTTAGTTTGTAAAAGGGTATCACCACGCTGAAGAGATCAGAAGTTTCGGCTGGTTTGTTTTTCTATGCGGGACTGGTCTTTCTGCAGGAATGTCGCAGATGGAAAGACCCACTTTTTATCGACAGGAGCTCAACAAAACGATCTGGGAGGTCCCGGAGCGGTACCAGAACCTGTCTCCGGTTGGTTCCGGTGCTTACGGATCTGTATGGTAAATACTGCTGGTCAACTTATTGCACAACCATTGTTATAGTTAGACATTTTTGATAACGCCCAAACGTTCTCACGGTAGCCTAGTATCCTACGTGGATGTTACAAAGCTCTGGAATGGTTTCAACTGGGGAATACTTTTATTTACTGTGTACATTGTAAAGTTTTAAACGATGCAATCATCTCGCGCAACCGTATCTGTCACGAAGCGCTCGGGGTCGTTCGGATAGTTTCGGCGGGGATTATCTTTGTTTTTGTGCAGAAAGCAACATTTAGTGTTTTCATGGGGTTTTCGCCACACATCCAGTAAACGAAGCATGAGCAATTGCGTATGGCATGTGCAAGAACGTACTGCTTGTGTATACAACGATTTGTCAAACACATTTGCATACGAAAACTACTAGAATGTAGTTTGTTAGCCTATAGAATCAAGATAGGATTGCCTACAAGAAATATTCTGCATTCTGAAATATTGGCACAACTGTCAGTTCATGAAATCCAGTGCGTGAATAGGTTATGTCAAGGTTACTAGAGTTATAGAAGCTATGAGCACGTTTGGTATTATTTTGTGATAGTATTGCGTCATGTCAACGCGATGAATGTCAACTGTACATTGTAGACGATTTAAATCTGGAAGTGACGCAAGGTAAATTAACCATTGGTATAGAGAAAGAACTTGCTGTCACAATGTTCTGTTTATTGTTGACATGTCGGCTACCGCACCTTAAAACATGCATTTGCCAGCAGCGATACAGTGAGACAAAGTCACGTGTTTGCCAGAAAACAGGCCCATCCACGGTGAACGTATAGAGGCACGAGCCCGATGAGTCCAGAATGATGTCACCCTCCTCCTGTTGTCTGGATGAGTCACAGTCCCGGGATTAGGTCATTTTGCACGAGAGGGGTTTTTTTTGGACAAAAACTCATTTCAATTCAATTATAAGTTATAACCCACCTCCTGTGAAAGGGGTTATTTTCTGCTCTTATACTCAGTGCAGAGTGAGTGTGTGCAGAGTGAGTGTGTGCAGAGTGAGTGTGTGCAGAGTGAGTGTGTGCAGAGTGAGTGTGTGCAGAGTGAGTGTGTGCAGAGTGAGTGTGTGCAGAGTGAGTGTGTGCAGAGTGAGTGTGTGCAGAGTGAGTGTGTGCAGAGTGAGTGTGTGCAGAGTGAGTGTGTGCAGAGTGAGTGTGTGCAGAGTGAGTGTGTGCAGAGTGAGTGTGTGCAGAGTGAGTGTGTGCAGAGTGAGTGTGTGCAGAGTGAGTGTGTGCAGAGTGAGTGTGTGCAGAGTGAGTGTGTGCAGAGTGAGTGTGTGCAGAGTGAGTGTGTGCAGAGTGAGTGTGTGCAGAGTGAGTGTGTGCAGAGTGAGTGTGTGCAGAGTGAGTGTGTGCAGAGTGAGTGTGTGCAGAGTGAGTGTGTGCAGAGTGAGTGTGTGCAGAGTGAGTGTGTGCAGAGTGAGTGTGTGCAGAGTGAGTGTGTGCAGAGTGAGTGTGTGCAGAGTGAGTGTGTGCAGAGTGAGTGTGTGCAGAGTGAGTGTGTGCAGAGTGAGTGTGTGCAGAGTGAGTGTGTGCAGAGTGAGTGTGTGCAGAGTGAGTGTGTGCAGAGTGAGTGTGTGCAGAGTGAGTGTGTGCAGAGTGAGTGTGTGCAGAGTGAGTGTGTGCAGAGTGAGTGTGTGCAGAGTGAGTGTGTGCAGAGTGAGTGTGTGCAGAGTGAGTGTGTGCAGAGTGAGTGTGTGCAGAGTGAGTGTGTGCAGAGTGAGTGTGTGCAGAGTGAGTGTGTGCAGAGTGAGTGTGTGCAGAGTGAGTGTGTGCAGAGTGAGTGTGTGCAGAGTGAGTGTGTGCAGAGTGAGTGTGTGCAGAGTGAGTGTGTGCAGAGTGAGTGTGTGCAGAGTGAGTGTGTGCAGAGTGAGTGTGTGCAGAGTGAGTGTGTGCAGAGTGAGTGTGTGCAGAGTGAGTGTGTGCAGAGTGAGTGTGTGCAGAGTGAGTGTGTGCAGTCTGTCTATAAACATGTTCATGGTCTGACAATAAAAAGATATAGTCTACTCCTTCTGTTTCATCAGTAGCTACCTCTTCTGTTTCATCATTCAGCTACCTCTTCTGTTTCATCATTCAGCTACCTCCTTCTGTTTCATCATTCAGCTACTCCTTCTGTTTATCATCAGCTACCTCCTTCTGTTTCATCATTCAGCTACCTCCTTCTGTTTCATCATTCAGCTACCTCCTTCTGTTTCATCATTCAGCTACCTCTTCTGTTCATCATTCAGCTACCTCCTTCTGTTTCATCATTCAGCTACCTCCTTCTGTTTCATCATTCAGCTACCTCCTTCTGTTTCATCATTCAGCTACCTCCTTCTGTTTCATCATTCAGCTACCTCCTTCTGTTTCATCATTCAGCTACCTCCTTCTGTTTCATCATTCAGCTACCTCCTTCTGTTTCATCATTCAGCTACCTCCTTCTGTTTCATCATTCAGCTACCTCCTTCTGTTTCATCATTCAGCTACCTCCTTCTGTTTCATCATTCAGCTACCTCCTTCTGTTTCATCATTCAGCTACCTCCTTCTGTTTCATCATTCAGCTACCTCCTTCTGTTTCATCATTCAGCTACCTCCTTCTGTTTCATCATTCAGCTACCTCCTTCTGTTTCATCATTCAGCTACCTCCTTCTGTTTCATCATTCAGCTACCTCCTTCTGTTTCATCATCAGCTACCTCCTTCTGTTCATCATTCAGCTACCTCCTTCTGTTTCATCATTCAGCTACCTCCTTCTGTTTCATCATTCAGCTACCTCCTTCTGTTTCATCATTCAGCTACCTCCTTCTGTTTCATCATTCAGCTACTCCTTCTGTTTCATCATTCAGCTACCTCCTTCTGTTTCATCATTCAGCTACCTCCTTCTGTTTCATCATTCAGCTACCTCCTTCTGTTTCATCATTCAGCTACCTCCTTCTGTTTCATCATTCAGCTACCTCCTTCTGTTTCATCATTCAGCTACCTCCTTCTGTTTCATCATTCAGCTACCTCCTTCTGTTTCATCATTCAGCTACCCCTTCTGTTTCATCATTCAGCTACCTCCTTCTGTTTCATCATTCAGCTACCTCCTTCTGTTTCATCATTCAGCTACCTCCTTCTGTTTCATCATTCAGCTACCTCCTTCTGTTCATCATTCAGCTACCTCCTTCGTTTCATCATTCAGCTACCTCCTTCTGTTTCATCATTCAGCTACCTCCTTCTGTTTCATCATTCAGCTACCTCCTTCTGTTTCATCATTCAGCTACCTCCTTCTGTTTCATCATACTACCCTTTGTTTCATCATCAGCTACTCCTTCTGTTTCATCATTCAGCTACCTCCTTCTGTTTCATCATTCAGCTACCTCCTTCTGTTTCATCATCAGCTACCCTCTGTTTCATCATCAGCTACCTCCTTCTGTTTCATCATTCAGCTACCTCCTTCTGTTTCATCATTCAGCTACCTCCTTCTGTTTCATCATTCAGCTACCTCCTTCTGTTTCATCATTCAGCTACCTCCTTCTGTTTCATCATTCAGCTACCTCCTTCTGTTTCATCATTCAGCTACCTCCTTCTGTTTCATCATTCAGCTACCTCCTTCTGTTTCATCATTCAGCTACCTCCTTCTGTTTCATCATTCAGCTACCTCCTTCTGTTTCATCATTCAGCTACCTCTTCTGTTTCATCATTCAGCTACCTCCTTCTGTTTCATCATTCAGCTACCTCCTTCTGTTTCATCATTCAGCTACCTCCTTCTGTTTCATCATTCAGCTACCTCCTTCTGTTTCATCATTCAGCTACCTCCTTCTGTTTCATCATTCAGCTACCTCCTTCTGTTTCATCATTCAGCTACCTCCTTCTGTTTCATCATTCAGCTACTCCTTCTGTTTCATCATTCAGCTACTCCTTCTGTTCATCATTCAGCTACCTCCTTCTGTTTCATCATTCAGCTACCTCCTTCTGTTTCATCATTCAGCTACCTCCTTCTGTTTCATCATTCAGCTACCTCCTTCTGTTTCATCATTCAGCTACCTCCTTCTGTTTCATCATTCAGCTACCTCCTTCTGTTTCATCATTCAGCTACCTCCTTCTGTTTCATCATTCAGCTACCTCCTTCTGTTTCATCATTCAGCTACCTCCTTCTGTTTCATCATTCAGCTAACCTCCTTCTGTTTCATCATTCAGCTACCTCCTTCTGTTTCAATCATTCAGCTACCTCCTTCTGTTTCATCATTCAGCTACCTCCTTCTGTTTCATCATTCAGCTACCTCCTTCTGTTTCATCATTCAGCTACCTCCTTCTGTTTCATCATTCAGCTACCTCCTTCTGTTTCATCATTCAGCTACCTCCTTCTGTTTCATCATTCAGCTACCTCCTTCTGTTTCATCATTCAGCTACCTCCTTCTGTTTCATCATTCAGCTACCTCCTTCTGTTTCATCATTCAGCTACCTCCTTCTGTTTCATCATTCAGCTACCTCCTTCTGTTTCATCATTCAGCTACCTCCTTCTGTTTCATCATTCAGCTAACTCCTTCTGTTTTCATCATTCAGCTACCTCCTTCTGTTTCATCATTCAGCTACCTCCTTCTGTTTCATCATTCAGCTACCTCCTTCTGTTTCATCATTCAGCTACCTCCTTCTGTTTTCATCATTCAAGCTACCTCCTTCTGTTTCATCATTTCAGCTACCCTTCTGTTTACATCATTCAGCTACCTCCTTCTGTTTCATCATTCAGCTACCTCCTTCTGTTTCATCATTCAGCTACCTCCTTCTGTTTCATCATTCAGCTACCTCCTTCTGTTTCATCATTCAGCTACCTCCTCTGTTTCATCATTCAGCTACCTCCTTCTGTTTCATCATTCAGCTACCTCCCTTCTGTTTCATCATTCAGCTACCTCCTTCTGTTTCATCATTCAGACTACCTCCTTCTGTTTCATCATTCAGCGTACCTCCTTCTGTTTCTCATTCAGCTACCTCCTTCTGTTTCATCATTCAGCTACCTCCTTCTGTTTCATCATTCAGCTACCTCCTTCTGTTTCATCATTCAGCTACATCCTTCTGTTTTCATCATTCAGCTACCTCCTTCTGTTTCATCATTCAGCTACTCCTTCTGTTTCATCATTCAGCTACCTCCTTCTGTTTCATCATTCAGTACCTCCTTCTGTTTCATCATTCAGCTACTCCTTCTGTTCTCATCATCATCAGCTACCACTCCTTCTGTTAATCATTCAGCTACCTCCTTCTGTTTCATCATTCAGCTACCCTCACTTCTGTTTCATCATTCAGCTACCTCCTTCTGTTTCATCATTCAGCTACCTCCTTCTGTTTCATCATTCAGCTAACCTCCTTCTGTTTCATCATGTCAGCATACCTCCTTCTGTTCATCATTCAGCTACCTCCTTCTGTTTCATCATTCAGCTACCTCTTCTGTTTCATCATTCAGCTACCTCCTTCTGTTTCATCATCAGTACCTCCTTTGTTTCATCATTCAGCTACCTCCTTCTGTTTCATCATTCAGTACCTCATCTGTTTCATATTCAGCTACCTCCTTCTGTTTCAATCATTCAGCTACCTCCTTCTGTTTCATCATTCAGCTACCTCCTGTCTGTTTCATCATTCAGCTAACCTCCTTCTGTTTCATCATTCAGCTACCTCCTTCTGTTTCATCATTCAGCTACCTCCTTCTGTTTCATCATTCAGCTACCTCTTCTGTTTCAATCATTCAGCTACCTCCTTCTGTTTCATCATTCAGCTACCTCCTTCTGTTCATCATTCAGCTACCTCCTTCTGTTTCATCATTCAGCTACCTCCTTCTGTTTCATCATTCAGTACCTCCTTCTGTTTCATCATTCAGCTACACTCCTTCTGTTTAATTCAGCTACCTCCTTCTGTTTCATCATTCAGACTAACCTCCTTCTGTTTCATCATTCAGCTACCTCTTCTGTTCATCTTCAGCTACTCCTTCGGTTTCATCATTCAGCTACCTCCTTCTGTTTCATCATCAGCTACCTCCTTCTGTTTCATCATATCAGCTACCTCCTCTGTTTCATCATTCACTACCTCCTTCTGTTTTCATCATTCAGCTACCTTATCTGTTTCACTCAGTCGCAGCTACCTCCTTCTTTTTCATCATTCAGCTACCTACTGTCTGTTTATCATCATTCAGCTACCTCCTTCTGTTTTCATCATTCAGCTACCATCGCTTCTGTTTTCATCATTCAGCTACTAAAAGTTCCTACTTGGCACTTTTGAAACAGAGCTATTTGATGTAACTGTATTTTGCAGGTAACGTGGAAAAAATAATCAAATGAGCTTCTTCAACTTGGCATTCCAGGACTGAACCAAACCTCCACCCAGCAAACCAAGATTACACAGCAGCAAAAAGGAAGGTGGAATTAGCCCGTTCCATAAATACGCCCACTAGCTTTTTCTGTACCAACAGTCCAGTGTGACTTGGCTGCGGTGTGTTTCAGGATGTCCTCCAGCCGGACAGTGTGACTTGGCTGCGGTGTGTTTCAGGATGTCTCCAGCCGACAGTGTGACTTGGCTGCGGTGTGTTTCAGTCTCCACGGGCGTGCTTTGTTCCTCACGCTTCGGTCCTCCTTCCCCGGGGGGTTTACATGAACTTGTAAACCGCTTGAAGAATGTAAAGCCCCATTTATGGTTTTCAACCTTGTCCCTCAAAGGCACTAATCCTCATAAGGGAAACTCCCTGCTGGTCTTTGAGTGGGTCCACACCACCTTGATCAGTGTGTAGTCCACCTTGATCAGTGGTATGTCCCACCTTGATCAGTGGTATGTCCACCTTGATCAGTGGTATGTCCCACACCTTGATCAGGGTAGTGTCTTGTCAGTGGTATGTCCCACCTTGATCAGTGGTAAATTTGTCCAACTTGATCAGTGGTATGTCCCACCTTGATCAGTGGTATGTCCCACCTTGATCAGTGGTATGTGCCCACCTTGATCAGTGGTATGTCCACTTGATCAGTGGTAGATGTCAGCCCACCTTGATCCAGTGTATGTCCCACTTGATCAGTGGTATGTCCCACCTTGATCATGGTAGTCCCACCTTATCGTGGTAATGTCACCTTGATCAGTGTATGTCCACCTTGATCGTGGTATGTCCCACCTTGATCAGTGGTATGTCCCACCTTGATCAGTGGTATGTCCCACCTTGATCAGTGGTATGTCCCACCTGATCATTGGTATGTCCCACCTTGATCAGTGGTATGTCCCACCTTGATCAGTGGTATGTCCACCTTGATCAGTGGTATGTCCCACCTTGAATCAGTGGTATGTCCCACCTTATCCAGTGGTATGTCCACCTTGATCAGTGGTATGTCCCACCTGATCAGTGGTAATGTCCCACCTTGATCAGTGGTATGTCCCAACCTTGATCAGTGGTATGTCAAACCGACCATATGCATCAGTGGTATGTTCCACACCTTGATCAGTGGTAAGTCCCACCTTGATCAGTGGATGTACCCCTTGATCAGTGGTATGCCCACCTGATCAGTGGTATGTCCCACCTTGATCAGTGGTATGTCCCACCTTGATCAGTGGTATGTCCCACCTTGATCAGTGGTATGTTCCCACCTTGATCAGTGGTATGTCCCACCTTGATCAGTGGTATGTCCCACCTTGATCAGTGGTATGTCCCACCTTGATCAGTGGTATGTCCCACCTTGATCAGTGGTATGTCCCACCTTGATCAGTGGTATGTCCCACCTTGATCAGTGGTATGTCCCACCTTGATCAGTGGTATGTCCCCACCTTGATCAGTGGTATGTCCCACCTTGATCAGTGTATGCCCACCTTGATCGTGGTATGTCCCACCTTGATCAGTGGTATGTCCCACCTTGATCAGTGGTATGTCCCACCTTGATCAGTGGTATGTCCCACCTTGATCAGTGGTATGTCCCACCTTGATCAGTGTATGTCCCACCTTGTGTCAGTAGCGTGTTCACACAAAGCTGACCCAGCAGAACACACTGACCCAGAGAGGGGTTGCAGAACACACTGACCCAGAGAGGGGTTGACTCCAAGATTTGGCTTTCAAGCTAACCCTAGTTTTACCTGACCTACAAATATGCCTGAAAAATTCAGGCATTCCCCTCAATCCTTCTCCGATATCATTCTAGTCAGAGCCACTAGGTCTGATTAAAAGTTTAATATAATTGACTGATAGCTGGTAAGAGTTTGTTATGCAATAAGGCGCATGTAACCCTAACCCATGTCAACTTATTTCAGTCTGAAGTTTCACTTCCCCTGTTTTGAAGTTGTGATAAAAGCATGAAGAGTAACAGTATGCTTTAATTGATACATTTATAAATCTTTTCCCAAACATGCCCTGTAGGAGCTGTATTGAGGAGGTTTATCTGTTGGATTGAGTATTACAACCTGCCACATACAACACACACACACACACACACACACATTAGCACACACACAGACAACACACACACATTAGCACACGCACACACACACACACACACATTAGCACACACACACACACACAACACACACACACACACACACACACACACACATATTAGCACACAACAGCACACACAGACACACACACACACACAGACACACACACACACACACACACACAGACACACACACACACAGACACACACACACACACAGACACACACACACATTAGTACACACAGACACACCACACACACACACACACACACACACACACACACAGACACAGACACACACACACCACACACACACACACACACACCCACACACACACAGACACACCACACACACAGACACACACACACACACAGACACACACACACATTAGTACACACAGACACACACACCACACACACACACACACACACACACCACACACACACACACACACACACACACACAGACACAGACACACACACACACACACACAGACACACACACACACACACACACACACACACACACACACACACACACACCCACATTAGCACAGGCGTGTTATGTCCGGAGCAGAGGACCATGTTCTCTGTTTCTCATTCTGCTTCCTACCTCTCTACTGCTTCGCCATAATGCTGTTGTCTTTACAGCCCCACACTTTACAGCCCCACACTTTACAGCCCCACACTTTACAGCCCCACACTTTACAGCCCCACACTTTACAGCCCCACACTTTACAGCCCCACACTTTACAGCCCCACACTTTACAGCCCCACACTTTACAGCCCCACACTTTACAGCCCCACACTTTACAGCCCCACACTTTACAGCCCCACACTTTACAGCCCCACACTTTACAGCCCCACACTTTACAGCCCCACACTTTACAGCCCCACACTTTACAGCCCCACACTTTACAGCCCCACACTTTACAGCCCCACACTTTACAGCCCCACACTTTACAGCCCCACACTTTACAGCCCCACACTTTACAGCCCCACACTTTACAGCCCCACACTTTACAGCCCCACACTTTACAGCCCCACACTTTACAGCCCCACACTTTACAGCCCCACACTTTACAGCCCCACACTTTACAGCCCCACACTTTACAGCCCCACACTTTACAGCCCCACACTTTACAGCCCCACACTTTACAGCCCCACACTTTACAGCCCCACACTTTACAGCCCCACACGTTACAGCCCCACACTTTACAGCCCCACACTTTACAGCCCCACACGTTACAGCCCCACACGTTACAGCCCCACACGTTACAGCCCCACACTTTACAGCCCCACACTTTACAGCCCCACACTTTACAGCCCCACACTTTACAGCCCCACACTTTACAGCCCCACACTTTACAGCCCCACACTTTACAGCCCCACACTTTACAGCCCCACACTTTACAGCCCCACACTTTACAGCCCCACACTTTACAGCCCCACACGTTACAGCCCCACACGTTACAGCCCCACACTTTACAGCCCCACACTTTACAGCCCCACACTTTACAGCCTCACACTTTACAGCCCCACACTTTACAGCCCCACACTTTACAGCTTCTTGTTATTGCACTTAGCTTCATTACAGCATATTTGTGTGTGAGTGTGATTCCAGTCGTAAAATGTTTGTTTAATCTGGCTTGATGGACTGTGCCCTATGGGTGGGGTGAGTGGGTTTGTGTGCATACATTTGTGCCTGTATGTCCTTGTGTGTGTGTGTGTGTGTTTGTGTGTGTGTTTGTTAAAGTTTGTGTCTTAGTATACATTCCCGGCGCCACCTATTTGTGTGATCATTATTTGATAATACTGTGTCCATACAATGCTGACCCAGACACACACACACACACTGCTGACACACACACACACACACACACACACACTGCTGACCCAGACACACACACACACACTGCTGACACAGACACACACACACACACTGCTGACACACACACACACACACACACACACACACACACACACACACACACACAACACACACACACACACACACACACACACACACACACACACACACACACACAGTCCCAGAAAGAACATGCTGCTCTTGTTTACAGACGTTTACAATCAGTTAACGGTCTGCATATTTGGCCATTTTGTTCCCAAAGTTATTGGGTTTTTACATGCAATATGTACTCTGTTTTAATATGTGATATATGTGAAGGAAAGTTTAGCACTGTATTCATTCACCGAGTTAGAGAATGAAACAAGAGCTTTATTACATATGGAATTGAGCTCTGGTTTACACTCTCACTGAACAGAACATGAAGTACAAAACACAAGGGAATGTAGACAGTGCAAATGAAGTTAAAAGTTAAGCTAAAACAACAGATAAAAAATACAAATCTGCATATGAGCTGTTTACATAAACAAATTACTTCCTGAAATCTGAAAGCCATCCTTCATCTCCCATTCAGCCACCTGCGTTCACAACTGTACAGTCTGATAAACTAAACTGCTTTATATTTGAAAAACTTGCTTCACCCAATGTCATTCGACTATTTTTGGCCAACCAATAGATTTTCCCACTTTTCCCACAAATGAGGCTTTTTGCCTTAATTGAAATGTCCTGTGTGGTGACATTAGGGAAGCTGTTTACCATCTGTTCGCTTGTCTCTCCTGCGCTGTGCGGTCATCTCAGAGGTTTCCTTAAATTACAAATGTAAATTTGAGAAAGTTTACAAATGAGAAAGAAAAGTCTGTCATCTCAATTTATTTCACCAATTTCCCCGGAGAGAACAACACACCCATGCTTACTTGGCGATTACATTAGATTCTGATTCTGGATTATAGAGATGGGGATCTGTGTGTGTGATAAACTGGTTCTCCCTGATTCTGGATTATAGAGATGGGGATCTGTGTGTGTGATAAACTGGTTCTCCCTGATTCTGGATTATAGAGATGGGGATCTGTGTGTGTGATAAACTGGTTCTCCCTGATTCTGGATTATAGAGATGGGGATCTGTGTGTGTGATAAACTGGTTCTCCCTGATTCTGGATTATAGAGATGGGGATCTGTGTGTGTGATAAACTGGTTCTCCCTGATTCTGGATTATAGAGATGGGGATCTGTGTGTGTGATAAACTGGTTCTCCCTGATTCTGGATTATAGAGATGGGGATCTGTGTGTGTGATAAACTGGTTCTCCCTGATTCTGGATTATAGAGATGGGGATCTGTGTGTGTGATAAACTGGTTCTCCCTGATTCTGGATTATAGAGATGGGGATCTGTGTGTGTGATAAACTGGTTCTCCCTGATTCTCACAGCGAGTTGCACATGCCGTGCACATGACAGGTGCGATTCAGTTGTATGGATGAACACCTAGCATAGTGCTGCTGTATGGATGAACACCTAGCATAGTGCTGCTGTATGGATGAACACCTAGCATAGTGCTGCTGTATGGATGAACACCTAGCATAGTGCTGCTAACACCTAGCATAGTGCTGCTAACACCTAGCATAGTGCTGCTGTATGGATGAACACCTAGCATAGTGCTGCTGTATGGATGAACACCTAGCATAGTGCTGCTAACACCTAGCATAGTGCTGCTAACACCTAGCATAGTGCTGCTGTATGGAGTCAGGTGGCTGAGCGGTTAGAGAATCGGCGGTAGTAATCAGAAGGTTGCTGGTTCGATTCCCAGATGTGCAAATGACATTGTGTCCTTGGGCAAGGCATTTCAGCCTACTTGCCTCCGAGGAATGTCCCTGTACTTACTGTAAGTCGCTCTGGATAAGAGCATCTGCTAAATGACTAAATGTAAATGTATGGATGAACAGCTAGCACAGTGCTGATGTATGGATCAACACCTAGCATGGTGCTGCTCTATGGATGAACATGTAGCATCATCTTCTGGAAGTTAGCCTCCTCTGCCCTGGCTTGTTCCTGCTAGCGAACCAAACCTAATCCTGTTGGACAATGTTTGTCTTTGTCTGGGCACGCCAAGTTCCATTAGGAGCACGCTAGCAGACACACAAACCTAGCGTGTGTGCAAGCGTGTCTGCTGAGCACTGAAAACTACCACTACCCAGACTGCTACAACACTGGCCTACTTACGACTTCCTGGAAAAGGGATTCGTCAGACATCTCGCTACGCCAGCTCCTGTTGCCTTGGCAACAGAGTAGGAAAGGCCGTTGTTGTTGCTCTCAAACATCAGTGTGTGGGCGGGGCTTCTGTGGGGCAGCAGGACCTGGAAGGGATGTTTTAATGTTGATGTTTTATGGAGCCAATTTCCAGAAAGATTGAAAGAGTTCTGGCCACTTTTTTGTAAGAAGTTACACCTTGTGTGAGCTTCCTAGCAGCAGGACTGTGTCCCTTCAGAGGAAAGCCCCTCTCCTTCACCTGCTGCATAGTGCTGAAGACTCCTTCACTGTGTCCCTTCAGAGGAAAGCCCCTCTCCTTCACCTGCTGCATAGTGCTGAAGGCTCCTTCCTGTCAGCCCCTCCTGGGATGGGTGTGGAATGGAGGGGGCTTTCTCCTGGAACTCCACAGGGGCACACACTCATGCACGCACACACACACTCATGCACGCACGCACACACACACACACTCATGCACGCACACACACACTCATGCACGCACGCACACACACACTCATGCACGTACACACACACTCATGCACGCACACACACACTCATGCACGTACACACACACTCATGCACGCACACACACACTCATGCACGCACACGCACGCACACACACACACACTCATGCACGCACACACACACTCATGCACGCACGCACACACACACTCATGCACGTACACACACACTCATGCACGCACACACACACTCATGCACGTACACACACACTCATGCACGCACACACACACTCATGCACGCACACACACACTCATGCACGTACACACACACTCATGCACGCACACACGCGCTCATGCACGCACACACACACACTCATGCACGCATGGCTTTGGTATTGGAAGCTCTACCAGACAGCAGCTCTAGCAGACAGCAGCTCTACCAGACAGCAGCTCTAGCAGACAGCAGCTCTACCAGACAGCAGCTCTAGCAGACAGCAGCTCTACCAGACAGCAGCTCTAGCAGACAGCAGCTCTACCAGACAGCAGCTCTACCAGACAGCAGCTCTACCAGACAGCAGCTCTAGCAGACAGCAGCTCTACCAGACAGCAGCTCTACCAGACAGCAGCTCTACCAGACAGCAGCTCTACCAGACAGCAGCTCTACCAGACAGCAGCTCTACCAGACAGCAGCTAGGCTATACCAGGGAGAGAACAACAGACAACCATCAGTCGTGTTTGAATACAAAAAAACGAAGGCTAATCCACCACATTCCTGCCCTAACACTAACCCAGTTTGCTTATGGTTTCAGCACAATGTTGAAAGTGAGCTGTCATTGTAATTAGGTTTGCATAACAGGTTCATAGAGTTACTATTTTCATTGAGAGTTAGCTGTTTGAGCGCAAAATAATGGTGCTGCTGTCCTGTGAGTTGAATGTACATAATAACAGACATAGCTCCTCTCGGGACTGTGGGAATGCAGTTACATTTTGGATGAAATGATGCGATAGAGGGACAGTCTGAGGTATGAGATGTGACACTAGATCACTGAGATGATAGAGGGACTATGAGTGAGGTGGGGTGGGCCTAGGCGTGAGGTGGGGTGGGAAAAGGAATAGGGGTGGGGTGAGGTGGGACTAGGTGAGGTTAGCTCGGACTAGTGGTGGGGTGAGGTGGGACTAGGGTTGAGGTGGGGTGGGACCAGGATAAGGGGTGAGGTGGGACTAGGGATGAGGTGGGACTAGGGGTGTCAGTCAGATGGCTGAGCGGTTAGGGAATCAGGCTAAAAATCTGAAGGTTGCCGGTTCGATTCCTCGCCCTGCATGATGTAGTGTCCTTGGGCAAGGCACTTCTGTTACACACAATGTTAAAAGTAACAATGTTTGACTGTCAATACTGTACCAGCAGAATGGGGGCTCGTCCGGGATATATATGATCCTGTAAGTTTGATTTTGTTACTTTCCTAGTGGTGTGTTAACTAGTGTATTGTGCTTTGCAATGGCGGCTGTCCAGGCTTTTATTGATGCTCCTGAAGAGGAGTTATTGCGTCAGTGTCGCAAGGAGGATTGATGTGCCTTGGCTAGTCACTATCGAATACCAGTGTCGAAACAGCTCCTCAAATCCAAGCTGATGGAGGCAAGAACACATTTATGCGTGACGACATCAGGCCTGATTAGACACAGCCGCCTCAGTTCCGGATCTCGACGTCGGGACGTGCACTCCGACGTCATCACCAGCACCGTCACAGGAGCACCTAGACAAGCACACAAACAAAACACACACCCTACAGGCAGGAGTGGGAGCCGTAACACTTCACCCTACTTGCCTTGGGGGAATGGGGGTGAGGTGAGGTGGGACTAGGGGGGAGGTGAGGTGGGGTGAGGTGGGACTAGGGGTGGGATGGGACTAGGGGTTAGGTGAGGTGGGACTAGGGGTGGGGTGGGACTAGGGGTGAGGTGAGACACCTCGTCGTATCTGTACCTCAGACCACTCGTCATGGTTTTGTTTCCTCAGCTCGTCGTACGACACCAAGACCGGTCTCAAGATCGCCGTGAAGAAGCTGTCCCGGCCGTTCCAGTCCATCATCCACGCCAAGAGGACCTACCGAGAGCTCAGGCTGCTGAAACACATGAAGCACGAGAATGTGAGTCCCCCTCCTAACCCCACCCCCTCTTGTGAATCTAACTACTCCATCTACCCTCTCTTATCAGCCCCTCCTGTAACATCAATCCCTTTATTAGTACGGATGCACCGAATCCAGATTTTTGGGGTTCGGCTGAATACCGAATCCACTGGTTAAGATTCTGCCGAAACCAAATACCGAATCCTACTCCCATCGTCAGTCCATTAACAAAGTAAACACATTAGTGAAGTAAGCAACTCACACAGCAGTGTATTTTAGATTTGATTTTAACTGTAAAAAAAAAGAAGAATAGGCAACATTATGCCAGGAAGACAATGACCACATGCCTGTTTACCTTATCTCAAGATCCAATCAATATCCAAAATATTAGCCTTTTAGATTTCTTACATTTCTTTCGGATGTTTCCTATCATATGTTGTGTATTGTTTAGGGTCCAAATCGGCATTGCAAATTGAACATGTAGCTCGACTTGAATCGCCTTCTTTTGACTGAAAGTCCTGCCAAACAACACTTTTTCTGCTCATGAGTTCCATTTGAACTTTCTCTTAGCTGACTGCATTGAACGCCCCACCTATGTAAACACGCGCGCAAGCGTAGGGTTCTGTTTGGTGGAAAAAAGTCTAAGATTCAGCCGAAACCGAACCCCGTCAAAAAGCCCAATATTCGGCCGAAACCGAATCCTGGATTCGGTGCATCCCTATTTATTAGTGATGAACTGTTAAAGATGAACTCGACCCCATATTTGAAGGTCATGAAGACAACATCCCGCTGCATGAGAGAGCCCAGGCTGTTCAGGGAGAGAATAGTGTAACTGTTCACACCTTGACTGAGCAGTGAGGACACAGCGAGGACACAGTGAGGACACAGTGAGGACACAGTGAGGACACAGCGAGGACACAGCCAGGACACAGCCAGGACACAGTGAGGACACAGTGAGGACACAGTGAGGACGCAGTGAGGACACAGTGAGGACACAGTGAGGACACAGTGAGGACACAGTGAGGACACAGCGAGGACACAGTGAGGACACAGTGAGGACACAGCGAGGACACAGCCAGGACACAGTGAGGACACAGCCAGGACACAGTGAGGACACAGTGAGGACACAGCGAGGACACAGTGAGGACACAGTGAGGACACAGCCAGGACACAGCCAGGACACAGTGAGGACACAGCCAGGACACAGTGAGGACACAGTGAGGACACAGTGAGGACACAGCGAGGACACAGTGAGGACACAGTGAGGACACAGCGAGGACACAGTGAGGACACAGTGAGGACACAGTGAGGACACAGTGAGGACACAGCGAGGACACAGTGAGGACACAGTGAGGACACAGTGAGGACACAGCCAGGGGTTTTCCCAGCAGAGCAAGATCAAAACTACCCAGCATGCACCAGGGCTCCTTTGCACTGGACAACAGTCATACAGATAGTGATCTGTCAGTCAGGAAATGTCTGTCAGAGAGGACCAAGCATTTTATTTCTTGACTCTCTCTAGCACTCTGCTCTAGAACAACTCTCCCAGTCAAAGTCAAGAGCGTGTTTGTGCAACTGACTCTTGGAAGGAGGCATTATGACATGTTATTGATTGCCTTCTCCTAATCGGAACTGAAGATGTTTGTTTCTCTTTAGTGCAGTGTAGGCTGGAGGTCAAGAGGTAGATGGGGTGTAGGATGTGTGTGTGTGTGTGAATGTTTTGGTGTGTTCCTGTGTGTGTGTGTGTGTGTGTGTGTGTGTGTGTGTGTGTCTGGTGGGGTCAACTGGAAAGTCTCCATAACAGAGGCATGTTAGTTGACACCCTTCCTCCTGTGTTCCCTCCCGCCTCACAACCGCCCTATCCCTGTCTCCTGCTGACTCATAGCTGGAAGTAACACCTTATCCCTGTCTCCTGCTGACTCATAGCTGGAAGTAACACCTTGCCTCCTGTTACTCACAACTGGGCAAACCGTCTGTTTGCTGCAATTTTATGCAATGCTGGGATAGAAGAACAAAGACAACATTTTCTTCTCTATAAAGCAGGTTGAGGTGGACAGGGAAAGGCAGCTAAGCTAGCCTAGCACACGTAGCGACAGGATCCAATGAATGATTCAACTCTGTTGAGAAATATTGTGGGTCAAACGGTCATGTCTGGTCTGCAAGTTGAGACGTGTAAACGTCCATACTGCTGCACTGCAGAGAACAAGGAGGGGTACCTGGGCTGCATGTGGTAGTTCTGTGGAGCCACTCAACTATCTTTGATGTGTTATCTTAGCAGTCTTCTCTAACCTCCTTGAGTGTAGAAAGCCTGCTGTTGGTTAACAGTTAGCAGGGACGCCTTCTGAAGCTTACTTTTTGCATTAAAACGTTTTTTGGTTAAAACTACGATAATGCGACAGTGCAAAGACGGTGCTTTGGCTGTTTTTCCCCTTTATGTTTATCCACTTCAGGGTTGCCAGGATACTGCCTGGGTTTTTGTTTTTTGTTAGCACTTGTCGAACCAATCACTGTTTGTCTTGGCCAGAACCCACCAGTGGCTGCAGCCCTTTTCCCTGTGTGGGCGGTCTCCTCTCCCACCTACCTCAGTCGCTCTTGTTGGGGGGGGGGATTAGCTCTGCTCTGCACCTCCACCCACTTCAGTGTTTCCCACGCATAGATTAATATGTGGCGGTGCGCCACAGAATCAACACTGCGTTTCGTTATTGGGTGTGCTTTGCCTTCGGCAAGGGCACAACCTTTATTCTCTCACATATTTATTTATTATTGTTCATGTTTATTTTCCAAGCCTCAGTCAATATTTGGACTACATAGACAACATAGGTGTCAAAAATTTCGTCTTGGTAGCGATTGAGTTACTTGTATTTTTATTTAAGTTCCGTTGCACAGTTTAGGAGGATACAATGTTTTTGTGGCAAAAAGTGTATTTTGTCAACGAAGGGTGCTCAGTTCTAGCCTACGTCACTACGTCAGAACACGTTAGAAACGACGCATGGATACAACGTGATAGAGAAGTTCTAGCACGCAAATAGGAGTTTAGATTATGAGTGAAAAATCCCACCCCCCAAAATCCCACTTGTTGGGCTTTGTTGAGAAAGCGTAGAACTGCAATCTCGGATTTTTGATTTAGGTTGTGAAAGACTTTGTAATTTGAGCGAGTGCGGGTCGCCCGTGAGACCGCCTAGTCTTAGACTGCAGCCATGCTAGAAAGCGTCATAGTAGTATCTTCGTAATAGCACGCAAATTGGAGTTTAGATTATGGGTAAAAAATCCCACTTTCCATTAGAGAGACTTTTTACAAGCAATGTCTAAACAGGCTGTTTGTCATCTAATGTCCAATAGGACTCTCATCTAATGGTCAAGTGGAGACTGGCTGGTTTTCAAGGTCAAGTCCTGAAACTCAGTTTCGGTTTCAGGGCAGACAGACCCCCTGGCCGTCAGAGATGTACACACACACACACACACACACACACACACACACACATACACACACACACACACACACACACACACACACACACACACACTGTACTAACCCTAACCCAGAGATGTCATGTACACACACACACACACACACACACACATACACACTGTACTAACCCTAACCCAGAGATGTCATGTACACACACACACACACACACACACACACACACATACACACTGTACTAACCCTAACCCAGAGATGTCATGTACACACACACACACACACACACACACATACATACACACTGTACTAATCCTAACGCAAAGCACCAGAGATGGAGTCAGACAAACTAACAGGGTGTATCTGTTCTAATACAAGTTTGAAGTTTGAGGAGGATGTAATTTTGGAGGGTAGCTGTTTACAGGGTTAGAGTGTAAGGGTGTAAGACTGTAAGGGTGTAAGGGTTTAGGACTGTAAGGGTTTAGGACTGTAAGGGTTTAAGACTGTAAGGGTTTAAGACTGTAAGGGTTTAAGACTGTAAGGGTGTAAGACTGTAAGGGTTTAAGGGTTAACAGTGTTTTCTGTTCTGCAGGTGATTGGTCTACTGGATGTCTTCACCCCTGCCACCTGTCTAGAGGAGTTTAGTGACGTGTGAGTAGCTCTCTCTATCGCCTTTCTTCCATTTCCATTTTTCTCTCTCTGTTTTTCTCTTCTTTCTCTTGTCCATCCCTCTCCCCTGTCCTCTCTCTCCCCTGTCCTCTCTCTCCCCGTCCTCTCTCTCTCTCTCCCCTGTCCCCCCTGTCCCCAGTCCTCTCTACTCCCCTGTCCCCTGTCCTCTCTCTCCCCTGTCCTCTCTCTCCCCGTCCTCTCTCTCCCCTGTCCCCCTCTCTCCCCTGTCCTCTCTCTCCCCGTCCTCTCTCTCCCCTGTCCCCTGTCCTCATCTCTCCCTGTCCCCTGTCCTCCCTCTCCCCCCGTCCTCTCTCTCTCCCCTGTCCTCTCTCCTCCACTGTCCTCTCTCTCCCCTGTCCTCTCTCTCCCCGTCCTCTCTCTCCCCTGTCCCCTGTCCTCTCTCTCCCCTGTCCCCTGTCCTCCCTCTCCCCCGTCCTCTCTCTCTCCCCTGTCCTCTCTCTCCCCTGTCCTCTCTCTCCCCTGTCCTCTCTCTCCCCTGTCCTCTCTCTCTCCCTGTCCTCTCTCTCCCCTGTCCTCTCTCTCCCCTGGGTCTGTTTCGGTTTGCCCCCCCACGGTGTGTAGGTCATGTGAGCAGTGATGTCACAGTGGCACATGCAGGGCAGCCTTGTGTGCAACACTATACCCCGTATCCACGGTAACAAGCATTCTTCCGTGTCTCGGGGTCTGCTGTGTGCTGAACACTCAATTAGTAACCTTGAGACCTAATGTGGCTTACATACACACACACACACATATACACACACACACACACATACACACACATATAGTCTGCTGTACAGAGACTTCAAGCCCCTAACACTTTTACACAAACAAGATCACTGTTCTGTCCCCTCTTCAGCTGGTTACGATCATAACCTTTGACCTTTTTGTAGATGCTGTGGGTGGGGCTTAGAGTCAGAGGGCTGGTTAGAAGGTGGAGTAGTAACGCTGCTTCTCACGGCCTGAACACCCACATAACTCAGAGACTTTCCTGTGGGTCTGTCAAGTACAGGTACATCACTGGATCATTACTGATTGGATCACTGCTTCAGTTTGCAGATGGTGCCAATGTATGCACACACACACACCAGATTCCTGATTTGATCCTGCAGCTGACCTCTGACCTCTGACCTCGGGGCCATGACCCAGATGCTGCGACATCTCTCGGCTTTCCAGGAAACTACCCAACATGTTCTTGTCAGATGATGTCATTGCTTTTGTAGTCCTGGCAAGCAGAACTACAAATCCCACCTCACCAGTCTAGACATCTGCCAGCGCGTGCGTGTCTCTGCGTCTCCACGGTGGGGGTGTGATTGGTCCTGTGCGTGTCTCTGCGTCTCCACGGTGGGGTGTGATTGGTCCTGTTGTGTTTGACTGACAGGTACCTGGTGACCCACCTGATGGGGGCGGACCTCAACAACATCGTTAAGTGTCAGAAGCTGACTGACGACCATGTCCAGTTCCTCATCTACCAGATTCTGCGAGGGTTAAAGGTCAGGGGGGGGGAGAGGTCAGAATGGGCATGTCTAGGTGTGTGTCCTTTGGTAACAGCATGGCTCCCAGGTGTATGCACACTGTAATCAGTAATTGAATTAAAGGTAAAACTATTTATGGCCCCTGTTCTCAAATATCCGTGACCATAATAAATCACGGTAATATGCACTTACAAATGGTCTTTTTGTTTTGCAGTACATTCACTCGGCAGATATCATACACAGGGTAAGGTCGGCTGTACATTGTGTCTAACATCTTAGTATATATCACATTTGACCAGTTCATATTGTATGTCCCTTCAGTGTGTTTATGTCTGAGCTGTCACGTGCTGCATTATCGTATTGTAGAGTACCGTGTCTGCTCCTGACGTACAGTACTGTGTCCTGACGTGTCTGTCTCCTGACGTACAGTACTGTGTCCTGACGTGTCTGTCTCCTGACGTACAGTACTGTGTCCTGACGTGTCTGTCTCCTCGCAGGACCTCAAGCCCAGTAACCTGGCTGTGAACGAGGACTGTGAACTCAAGGTGAGGACATCTATTTGGTGAGGACATATATTTCACTCCAGTAATTAAGATTACATTTAAAAAACGGTGTGTTTGTGAGGAGTCTGAAATGAAAGGATATTTAAATGACCCACCAAAGGCGCCTGATTAAATAAAGCTTACATAAACTAATACAAACTCTAAAGACACAACTGTAGGGTTATGTGTTTAGTTTTTATTATATTTAAACAACGGCTGTATGGGCCACCTACACATGCTGAGTAGCCCAGAGCAGCTTATCTTTTCTTCTTCCTACACGCTTGCATGCATTACCCCCCCCCCACACACACACACACACACACACACACCATACTCTCCCAGATCCTGGACTTTGGTTTGGCGCGACACACAGACGACGAGATGACGGGATATGTAGCGACACGGTGGTACCGTGCCCCGGAGATCATGCTCAACTGGATGCACTACAACATGACAGGTAACACACATACACAACATGACAGGTAACACACATACACAACATGACAGGTAACACACATACACAACATGAC
Source organism: Mallotus villosus (assembly GCA_903064625.1). Classification (NCBI taxonomy): domain Eukaryota; kingdom Metazoa; phylum Chordata; class Actinopteri; order Osmeriformes; family Salangidae; genus Mallotus; species Mallotus villosus. Next base: position 58,441 of record CAEFZP010001310.1, on the reverse strand, counting down.
AGGTAACACACATACACAACATGACAGGTAACACACATACACAACATGACAGGTAACACACATACACAACATGACAGGTAACACACATACACAACATGACAGGTAACACACATACACAACATGACAGGTAACACACATACACAACATGACAGGTAACACACATACACAACATGACAGGTAACACACATACACAACATGACAGGTAACACACATACACAACATGACAGGTAACACACATACACAACATGACAGGTAACACACATACACAACATGACAGGTAACACACACACAACATGACAGGTAACACACATACACAACATGACAGGTAACACACATACACAACATGACAGGTAACACGTATACACAACATGACAGGTAACACACATACACAACATGACAGGTAACACACTTACACAACATGACAGGTAACACACATACACAACATGACAGGTAACACACATACACAACATGACAGGTAACACACATACACAACATGACAGGTATGTCATGACACTCATATACACGCACACAACACAACAAGATAGGTAACGTGTGTGTGTGTGTGTGTGTGTGTGTGTGTGTGTGTGTGTGTGTGTGTGTGTGTGTGTGTGTGTGTGTGGTGTGTGTGTGTGTGTGTGTGTGTGGTGTGTGTGTGTGTGTGTGTGTGTGTGTGTGTGTGTGTGGTGTGTGTGTGTGTGTAGTGGATATCTGGTCAGTGGGCTGCATCATGGCAGAGCTGCTTACAGGACGGACTCTCTTCCCCGGCACCGACCGTATCCTTTATTTATCCTGCTACGACACAGCAGGAGCACTGCTGTTAGCTCTCTGCTGTTAGCTCTCTGCTGTTAGCTCTCTGCTGTTAGCTCTCTGCTGTTAGCTCTCTGCTGTTAGCTCTCTGCTGTTAGCTCTCTGCTGTTAGCTCTCTGCTGTTAGCTCTCTGCTGTTAGCTCTCTGCTGTTAGCTCTCTGCGGTTAGCTCTCTGCGGTTAGCTCTGCTGTTAGCTCTCTGCTGTTAGCTATCTGCTGTTAGCTCTCTGCTGTTAGCTCTCTGCTGTTAGCTCTCTGCGGTTAGCTATCTGCTGTTAGCTCTCTGCTGTTATCTCTCTGCGGTTAGCTCTCTGCTGTTAACTCTCTGCTGTTAGCTCTCTGCTGTTAGCTCTCTGCTGTTAGCTCTCTGCTGTTAGCTCTCTGCTGTTAGCTATCTGCTGTTACATTTACATTTATGCATTTAGCAGACGCTTTTATCCAAAGTGACTTCCAAGAGAGAGTCACTGATCATAACGAGATAGCCACAAACATTGTAGGTAGCCAAAACATGAAACATTGTGAAAAACCAAAAAAGTCCCAAAGGGAAGAACCATAAGAGCATGTAATTAGACAAGTTACAATTAAACAACATGAAAGAGTATACCTGTAGAAAAAGCAAACAACAACAATAATATAATTCACAGCGAGAACAATAATTTTAAGTGAGTTACAACTAACCAACAAGAGCAACAATTCTCTCAATAAGAGTCATTGGATCCTGGAAAACTAACATCAGGTCCAGCCAAACATTCCTATGTACCGCTGTACTCCCGGAATCAGTGCATCTTGAGCCTTTTTTTTTACTTGGGGAGACAGTGAGTGTCTCTGATGCCAGACAGGAGAAGAGCCTGTGTTGGGACCGGGCGGTCTCGAGTGGTGTGCCACCAGACGGTTGTCAGAGGAGGACCGCAGCTGGCGGGTGTAAGGCTGAAGGAGAGACTTGATGTAGTCGGGTGCAGTCCCAGTTAGCTCTGCTGTTAGCTCTGAAGTTAGCATGCGCTCTGCAGAGACTACTGGAGCTCATGTATCACTTCCTCCACTAAGACTCCTGTGTGTGTCCCTCACACACACACACCCCAGACATAAACACCTTGGTACAGGAGCACACACACAGAACAAACATGAACCAACATGATACAGAAATCCAACACACACCAGTTGTAAACAAACTGCAACACATAAATAGACACACATAGTAAGTATATCCCTGCTCCTCCTCCTCCTGCTCTGTGCTGCTGTTTAGAGACACTTTGACCTCCGTGTTATGACCTCCTTTGACCTCCATGTTATGACCTCCCTTGACCTCCATGTTATGACCTCCCTTGACCCGGAAGCTCAGATATAAACCAGCTGCAGCAGATCATGCGTCTGACCGGCACGCCTCCGGCCTCCCTCATCAGCAGGATGCCCAGCCACGAGGTGAGGGTTAGGGTTAGGGTTAGGGTTACCAGCCACGAGGTGAGCCTCCTCCTTCCCAGCTGCCCCGGCTGCAGACACACCTGCCAACCAGAACACCCTTCCTGTCCCCCTGCCAACCAGAACACCCTTCCTGTCCCCATGCCAACCAGAACACCCTTCCTGTCCCCCTGCCAACCAGAACATCCTTCCTGTCCCCCTGCCAACCAGAACATCCTTCCTGTCCCCCTGCCAACCAGAACACCCTTCCTGTCCCCCTGCCAACCAGAACACCCTTCCTGTCCCCCTGCCAACCAGAACACCCTTCCTGTCCCCCTGCCAACCAGAACATCCTTCCTGTCCCCACGCCAACCAGAACATCCTTCCTGTCCCCCTGCCAACCAGAACACCCTTCCTGTCCCCCTGCCAACCAGAACATCCTTCCTGTCCCCCTGCCAACCAGAACATCCTTCCTGTCCCCCTGCCAACCAGAACACCCTTCCTGTCCCCCTGCCAACCAGAACATCCTTCCTGTCCCCATGCCAACCAGAACATCCTTCCTGTCCCCCTGCCAACCAGAACACCCTTCCTGTCCCCCTGCCAACCAGAACACCCTTCCTGTCCCCCTGCCAACCAGAACACCCTTCCTGTCCCCCTGCCAACCAGAACATCCTTCCTGTCCCCATGCCAACCAGAACATCCTTCCTGTCCCCCTGCCAACCAGAACACCCTTCCTGTCCCCCTGCCAACCAGAACATCCTTCCTGTCCCCCTGCCAACCAGAACACCCTTCCTGTCCCCCTGCCAACCAGAACATCCTTCCTGTCCCCCTGCCAACCAGAACACCCTTCCTGTCCCCCTGCCAACCAGAACATCCTTCCTGTCCCCCTGCCAACCAGAACACCCTTCCTGTCCCCCTGCCAACCAGAACATCCTTCCTGTCCCCCTGCCAACCAGAACACCCTTCCTGTCCCCCTGCCAACCAGAACATCCTTCCTGTCCCCCTGCCAACCAGAACACCCTTCCTGTCCCCCTGCCAACCAGAACACCCTTCCTGTCCCCCTGCCAACCAGAACACCCTTCCTGTCCCCCTGCCAACCAGAACATCCTTCCTGTCCCCCTGCCAACCAGAACACCCTTCCTTGTCCCCCTGCCAACCAGAACACCCTTCCTGTCCCCCTGCCAACCAGAACATCCTTCCTGTCCCCCTGCCAACCAGAACATCCTTCCTGTCCCCCTGCCAACCAGAACACCCTTCCTGTCCCCCTGCCAACCAGAACACCCTTCCTGTCCCCCTACCAACCAGAACACCCTTACTGTCCCCATGCCAACCAGAACACCCTTCCTGTCCCCCTACCAACCAGAACACCCTTCCTGTCCCCATGCCAACTAGAACACCCTTACTGTCCCCCTGCCAACCAGAACACCCTTCCTGTCCCCCTGCCAACCAGAACACCCATCCTACAGACATAAAACATATTGCAACATACAGGAGCAACATTAATCAATGTTCATACCGGAGCAATGTTTTTAATGTTGGTTTGTGTTCTTACAGTAGTAATATTACATTCTGAAACCACAATCTCTTTTTAACAGGCCAGAAACTACATTAACTCCCTTCCACAAATGCCCAAGAGAAACTTCGCTGATGTGTTCATTGGTGCCAACCCGCTAGGTAATCAATAAGAGTCTGATCATGTTTAACCACTAGGTAATCAATAAGTCTGATTATGTTTAAGCAGCTCTCTGGCTCCCCCTCTTGTCCTCTCTATCTCCCCAGCTGTGGACCTGCTGGAGAAGATGCTGGTTCTGGACACTGACAAGCGGATCACAGCGGCCGAAGCACTGGCCCACCCCTACTTCTCCCAGTACCACGACCCAGATGACGAGCCCGAAGCCGAGCCCTACGACCAGAGCTTCGAGAGCCGCGAGCTGGAGATAGAGGAGTGGAAAAGTAAGTGACGGGAAGAGAGGGATGTAGGAAGACAAAACTCCAGAGGCTTGTTTATGATGCTGACCTCTCTCCCTCTGTCAGGGTTGACCTACGAGGAAGTGATCAGCTTCGAGACGCAGGTTTATGACACGGACGAGATGGAGTCTTGAGTGGGAGGGGCCACCTCTAGACACGCCCCTCCTGGCTAAAGCTGCGTGAGGCTCACTGGACTTTTCCACAAACCAGAGAAACCAGAGAAACCAGAGAAACCAGAGAAACCATGACACTCAAGTGCCTGTTGGTGTTCATGTCAGGGTGGAAGCGACCACAGCATCTTTCTGCTCTGCTGGCAGCCTGGACATTCCTTTGATCTACTTCTGATGTGTTTTTCACTTTCTAAGACAGCACAACGTTCTACATAAAGTACCGTAGTAAATAACGGTACTCCAATCTTGTTTTATTAAACCCTCAGAAGATCTAAAATATCCATGCTTCCTGCTTGGAACAGTTATTTATGATTAATTTTCTAGTTTGGATCTTTCTTGTGAGTTGATCTCCTTTTGAAAGAACATTTGTTGAAATACCCTCCGCTCTTGTCTTACCTAACCTCGGCTTGCTCAGTAGAACCGAGCAGTGTTTGCTTTATTGCCATTGTCTAGAATATTTAAATATACAGTATATATAATATATAATATATATATGGCTGTGTTCACAAAAGGAATGATCATGTGCACCAATTATAATGGACATTTCTAAACAGAATAATATACTTTATATACCCTCCAACATACACAGTTTAGAATGTCACCCCTTAGTGACACAAAGACTTGCAGGATGGTTCCAGAATCCAACTAATCCAAATCAGTGAATAAGTGTATAAGTCTGACTAGTCTAAGAGGATCAATACATCCTACGATGGAGAATGTACATTTTGCCAGATTGTCTATTCACGTATTTGACCCATTCCTTAGATCCATGCCTTCTCTCCTCCGATGTGAGTTAGCATAGACATGAGGGTCATGTGAAATGGTTTCTGCAACAATCTCAAACAGTTTAAAAACATGCAATCAGTGTGGGTTTTCTTTCAAGTGCAGAATTGTGTCCAGTTTTGTTCAGACCGTAAGATGGTGTTTACGTGACACTGTCACCTGTAATACAGGGAACACTGGAGTGCAGTCATATCTTATATAGGGTTAGGGTTAGCCTGGGTTAGGGTTACCCTAACCCTAACCCAGTCATATCTTATATCTTATATACATATTTGATGAGTATTTTCATTGTTGTTGCATTTTTTTTGATAGATGTCTAATATTAAATATTTGTATTTAAGAGGGGGGTTTGTGTTCACCTGTAAGACGGAGAGAGAGAGAGAGAGAGAGAGAGAGAGAGAGAGAGAGAGAGCGAGAGCGAGAGCGAGAGCGAGAGCGAGAGCGAGAGCGAGAGCGAGAGCGAGAGCGAGAGCGAGAGCGAGAGCGAGAGCGAGAGCGAGAGCGAGAGCGAGAGCGAGAGCGAGAGCGAGAGCGAGAGCGAGAGCGAGAGCGAGAGCGAGAGCGAGAGCGAGAGCGAGAGCGAGAGCGAGAGCGAGAGCGAGAGCGAGAGCGAGAGCGAGAGCGAGAGCGAGAGCGAGAGCGAGAGCGAGAGCGAGAGCGAGAGCGAGAGCGAGAGCGAGAGCGAGAGCGAGAGCGAGAGCGAGAGTTCTCCTCAGCTGTCTCAAGGCTGCATTACCCTCTAGCTTCAGTTTAGCTTCAGTTTGTTTAAATGCTCTTTTATTATTTATGCTGTGTTGGAACACATCTATATCCAGAGTCCCTTTCTGTTATGTACATTAAACAAGGTTCTTTATTATATCATTTTTTGCTTTTTATAATGTAATTGTAGGACTTTTGTATATGGAATATAATACAGGTTTTGTGAAACGAAATGTATTCAGGACGTCCGTGTCTTTGTGTTGAAGAGAGAGTCTGTGAGAAGGTGTCGCTTGGTGTGTAAACACGTTTACAGGATACTGAAGGTGTCGCTTGGTGTGTAAACACGTTTACAGGATACTGAAGGTGTCGCTTGGTGTGTAAACACGTTTACAGGATGCTGACGCCTCATGGTTTATAATACTACAATGGATTAAGGTAGCTAGTTTACAGAATGATATTTATAATCCTGTCCATCAGACAGGTCTCATCCCATTTGACCTTTTGTTGTTTTTCTTTGGTCGTTGTTGCTTGGTTGAGATGCTTTTATCACGTTTATTTACTATGTGAAATGATTCACCACATTCTGAACCAAGAGGTCAAGTTGCCTGTGTAACCACTGGTAGAAAATAAAGGCAGTTATTTTCCAAAAACTGACTATTGTCCAAAAAGGACTGTTGCCCCCCCCATCTATCCACCTTGTGTGTGTGTCTCGCTCTTTCGCTCTCTCTCTCTCTCTCTCTCTCTCTCTCTCTCGCTCTCTCATGTCCTATCCAGTAGGTGGTGACAAATAATCATATAACAACCTACTTGTGTGAAAGAATACCTAACCCATGAGTTAAATAATAGTTTTCGGTGATTAATTGTTTTGCATAGTGCCTGTGATAAAATTGGTGGCACACACACTCCTGTGCCCTGCGCGATGATGTCGGTGACACGCATAGATGTCTGGAATTATATCAAAAGTCAAATAAAAATGTATTTGTATAGCCCTTTTTACAAGCAATGTCACAGAGGGCTTCGCATACACCCATAGAACTGCCGCTCAGCCAACCTAAACCCTCAAGGAAGACAAGCAAAAACTCCCAGAAAAACTAATTAGAGGAGAAAAAATGGAAGAAACATTGTGAGGAGCAATTCAGTGAGGGATCTCTTCCTCAGACAGTGAAAGAGAGGTGCAGAGGTGCAGGCCTGGGGGGTGAGGAAAGAGACCGGGAACTTGCTGTTGTCCATCATGGAGACTGGTGTCCATCAGGGAGACTGGTGTCCATCATGGAGACTGGTGTCCATCAGGGAGACTGGTGTCCATCAGGGAGACTGGTGTCCATCAGGGAGACTGGTGTCCATCAGGGAGACTGGTGTCCATCATGGAGACTGGTGTCCATCAGGGAGACTGGTGTCCATCAGGGAGACTGGTGTCCATCAGGGAGACTGGTGTCCATCAGGGAGACTGGTGTCCATCAGGGAGACTGGTGTCCATCAGGGAGACTGGTGTCCATCAGGGAGACTGGTGTCCATCAGGGAGACTGGTGTCCATCAGGAAGACTGGTGTCCATCAGGGAGACTGGTGTCCATCAGGGAGACTGGTGTCCATCAGGGAGACTGGTGTCCATCAGGGAGACTGGTGTCCATCATGGAGACTGGTGTCCATCAGGGAGACTGGTGTCCATCAGGGAGACTGGTGTCCATCAGGGAGACTGGTGTCCATCAGGGAGACTGGTGTCCATCAGGGAGACTGGTGTCCATCAGGGAGACTGGTGTCCATCAGGGAGACTGGTGTCCATCAGGGAGACTGGTGTCCATCAGGGAGACTGGTGTCCATCAGGGAGACTGGTGTCCATCATGGAGACTGGTGTCCATCATGGAGACTGGTGTCCATCAGGGAGACTGGTGTCCATCAGGGAGACTGGTGTCCATCAGGGAGACTGGTGTCCATCATGGAGACTGGTGTCCATCAGGGAGACTGGTGTCCATCAGGGAGACTGGTGTCCATCATGGAGACTGGTGTCCATCAGGGAGACTGGTGTCCATCAGGGAGACTGGTGTCCATCAGGGAGACTGGTGTCCATCAGGGAGACTGGTGTCCATCATGGAGACTGGTGTCCATCAGGGAGACTGGTGTCCATCAGGGAGACTGGTGTCCATCAGGGAGACTGGTGTCCATCAGGGAGACTGGTGTCCATCAGGGAGACTGGTGTCCATCAGGGAGACTGGTGTCCATCATGGAGACTGGTGTCCATCAGGGAGACTGGTGTCCATCAGGGAGACTGGTGTCCATCAGGGAGACTGGTGTCCATCATGGAGACTGGTGTCCATCAGGGAGACTGGTGTCCATCAGGGAGACTGGTGTCCATCAGGGAGACTGGTGTCCATCAGGGAGACTGGTGTCCATCATGGAGACTGGTGTCCATCAGGGAGACTGGTGTCCATCATGGAGACTGGTGTCCATCATGGAGACTGGTGTCCACTTGGCCACTAGATCCAGCTTTGGCAGACTGTCACAGATCAACGTCCACTAGCGACCAGGTCCAGCGTTGTCCGACCTACGAGCAGGCAGGTGTCCACTGGCGACCAGGTCCAGCGTTGACCGACCTACGAGCATGCAGGTGCTGATAGCTCAAACCCCCCACACCACAGGGGATGTGTGGAGGGGGGACAGAGAGAGGAGAGCAGGAATTAGAGAATGCCAGGAGCAACTAACAGTTACAGTAATATTAGAATAAGATCCCCACCGGTCAAGTGTGGACTAGCGCAGCAATTTAGCAGAGTAAAAAAGGGTATTTGATGCAGCCTGATGCGGCCCGATGCGGCCTGATGCGGCCCGATGCGGCCTGATGCGGCCCGATGCGGCCTGATGCAGCCCTAGACACTAAGACAGCGCCAGCCCCCCTCGGTTGGAACATGAAATCTGTTCCAGGGAAGAGAAACTCTAAAATACGTTATTCTTATACGAATAAGAAGCCCCGTCCCCCGTCCCCTGTCCCCCCGTCCCCCCGTCCCCCCCCGTCCCCCGCCCCCCGTCCCCCTGTCCCCCGTCCCTCGTCCCCCTGTCCCCCGTCCCCCCGTCCCCCGTCCCCCGTCGTCACCAACTAGTAACAGAAACAATAACATTAATAATATACAGTAACAGGTTTACTTTATTTGTCAATTCTTTTTCTGGGAGTTTTTCATTGTCTTCCTTGAAGGTTTAGGTTGGTTGAGGGGAAGTTGTAAAGCCCTTGGTGACATTGCTTGTAAAAAGGGCTATACAAATACATTTTGATTTGATAAAGATTCAAACTTAAGTAAAGAGCCTTGCTTGAACATGTAAGAAGTAGAAAGTACAGATATTTGTGTAAAACATTTAGGAGTGAGAGTTAAAAGTTGTCAGAAAAATTAACTGTAAAGTACTGATACATTGGATGCACTGATATTTGCATTTAGAGTCCTCTTTTTCAGGTTACTTTAACCCGGGACACATTCAACCCGGTTATAATCTAAAGTGACAGACAACAAATGGGCGTGTCTTGTGCCGAGTTTTGTTGGTGGAAGTTCCGAGCTGCGGGCGCCTGCGTAGTAGCACGCCAAGGCAAGCCGCTCATATCCAGTCCCCTTGAATTTCCCAGCCCGCTAACAACATGGAAAGAAAAGGTAATTTGTTTGTTTGAGGAAAATGGCGAAATCGTCCAAAATGTGACCACAACCTATGTGAAGTTATGTACGAGGACTGGATATCCCAAAATAAATAGTCATGGCCTTGCATAGTGACACTGAACAAAAACGAACCACGCGTTAGCCTGCTACTAGCTAGCTCCATATCCACTGTTAATGCTGTCCAGCCTGCTGAGCAGACGTCGCTAGCTAGCGTAGCCTAGGCTAGAGCCGACAGCATGGAGTCTCGAGCCCCGCGTAAACTTCAAATCAGTTGCCTACTGAGTTGTTTGGTAGTTAATCAGAAAGATTAACCCAAATCCTGACACTGTCAGCACGCTACACCCAATAGTTAATGTTAAATTGCACACGTATAGATAACACGGATCATGGATAGTTTCAAATGTTGCACATAATCGTTTTCTAACCAATTTATACTCTAGTTTACCCAGTGCTACTAAAGACTTTAGTAAAGTCATTCATTCAAGCTAGTTAGCCCAACGCGTTTGGCTAGCAAATTCACCAAGCAGGTGACCATAGCGTAGCTAGCTAGTGAGTTATTGTACAGTCATTGTGGCAGAGCGCTATACGGTTTACGGAGCGAATTCTTTAATGTTTGAGTATGCTATTTGCTGTGCAAGAAACGTTACCTAACTACGTATTTAACATTTTCCAATTCAGTACTTGCTGCTCAAGCGAGAAAGAAGAGGACAAAGACGAAAAAAACTGGAAAAAGGTGAGTAACAGAGTTATGAACATGCATGTCTGTATTAATCTGGTTCCAGTCAGCCATGTTGATGACGGCCCATGAGGCTTCTCATGAATACAGATTCAGACACATTTCCCTGGACCCTCAGAGTTGGATTGAAAGACTGATGCCAGACTGATGTGTTCACCCTGGGTACATGTGTTCACCCTGGGTACATGTGTTCACTCTGGGTACATGTGTTCACTCTGGGTACATGTGTTCACTCTGGGTACATGTGTTCACTCTGGGTACATGTGTTCACCCTGGGTACATGTGTTCACTCTGGGTACATGTGTTCACTCTGGGTACATGTGTTCACTCTGGGTACATGTGTTCACTCTGGGTACATGTGTTCACCCTGGGTACATGTGTTCACCCTGGGTACATGTGTTCACTCTGGGTACATGTGTTCACTCTGGGTACATGTGTTCACTCTGGGTACATGTGTTCACTCTGGGTACATGTGTTCACTCTGGGTACATGTGTTCACCCTGGGTGTTGTGATGGCTGAGCCTCTGTCCTTGATCAACTCTGTTACATAATGAGACAGATGATAACCCCCACCTCACACACAGAATCAGAATTTAGTTTAATCGCCAAGTAAGTGGTCACTTACTTAAGGAATTTACTTTGGTGGGAAGGTGCAAACTGTGAACATTTAAACATAATGAAAATGTAGAGAATGTACAACAAAGTAGGACAGACACACACATACTCTCAGACACACACATACTCTCAGACACACACATACTCTCAGACACACACATACTCTCAGACACACACATACTCTCAGACACACACATACTCTAACACTCACTCAGAAGGCTGTATGTGCTCCTCTTGAGTGTGCCTGGTTAGACACTAAAATCCTCAGCAGACTCACAGAGGGTGTGGCGCAGACAGGTCCAGGGGACAAGGCTGTGTGCTGAGGTCTGCTGGTCCAGGGGACAAGGCTGTGTCCTGAGGTCTGCTGGTCCAGGGGACAAGGCTGTGTCCTGAGGTCTGCTGGTCCAGGGGACAAGGCTGTGTCATGAGGTCTGTGTGCTGGTCTAGGGGACAAGGCTGTGTCCTGAGGTCTGCTGGTCCAGGGGACAAGGCTGTGTCCTGAGGTCTGCTGGTCCTGGGGACAAGGCTGTGTCCTGAGGTCTGCTGGTCCAGGGGACAAGGCTGTGTCCTGAGGTCTGCTGGTCCAGGGGACAAGGCTGTGTCCTGAGGTCTGCTGGTCCAGGGGACAAGGCTGTGTCCTGAGGTCTGCTGGTCCAGGGGACAAGGCTGTGTCCTGAGGTCTGCTGGTCCTGGGGACAAGGCTGTGTCCTGAGGTCTGCTGGTCCAGGGGACAAGGCTGTGTCCTGAGGTCTGCTGGTCCAGGGGACAAGGCTGTGTCCTGAGGTCTGCTGGTCCAGGGGACAAGGCTGTGTCCTGAGGTCTGCTGGTCCAGGGGACAAGGCTGTGTCCTGAGGTCTGCTGGTCCAGGGGACAAGGCTGTGTCCTGAGGTCTGTGTGCTGGTCCAGGGGACAAGGCTGTGTCCTGAGGTCTGTGTGCTGGTCCAGGGGACAAGGCTGTGTCCTGAGGTCTGTGTGCTGGTCCAGGGGACAAGGCTGTGTCCTGAGGTCTGTGTGCTGGTCCAGGGGACAAGGCTGTGTCCTGAGGTCTGCTGGTTCAGGGGACAAGGCTGTGTCCTGAGGTCTGTGTGCTGGTCCAGGGGACAAGGCTGTGTCCTGAGGTCTGCTGGTTCAGGGGACAAGACTGTGTCCTGAGGTCTGTGTGCTGGTCCAAGGGACAAGGCTGTGTCCTGAGGTCTGTGTGCTGGTTCAGGGGACAAGGCTGTGTCCTGAGGTCTGTGTGCTGGTCCAGGGGACAAGGCTGTGTCCTGAGGTCTGCTGGTTCAGGGGACAAGGCTGTGTCCTGAGGTCTGCTGGTTCAGGGGACAAGGCTGTGTCCTGAGGTCTGCTGGTTCAGGGGACAAGACTGTGTCCTGAGGTCTGTGTGCTGGTCCAGGGGACAAGGCTGTGTCCTGAGGTCTGTGTGCTGGTCCAGGGGACAAGGCTGTGTCCTGAGGTCTGTGTGCTGGTTCAGGGGACAAGACTGTGTCCTGAGGTCTGTGTGCTGGTCCAGGGGACAAGGCTGTGTCCTGAGGTCTGTGTGCTGGTCCAGGGGACAAGGCTGTGTCCTGAGGTCTGCTGGTCCAGGGGACAAGGCTGTGTCCTGAGGTCTGCTGGTCCAGGAGACAAGGCTGTGTCCTCGTGAGGTCTGCTGGTCCTGGTGAGGTCTGTGAAGTCTGGATTCAGTTTTCAATGTTTTGTATTTACAGCTAATTTGTTCAGCCGTTGTCTGCCATTTCTGTCTTCTTTCAGTATCACTTGTAAATATAGGTGGAGCATAGTGTGGTCCTCCTCATCAATATTTAAAATAGAATTTAGAATGTCACGAGAACCGATACTACCAACCTTCCGGTTGTAAAATTACAAAATACTAACGATTACTAACCCATGTTTTTAAGCACCGGAGGCACCGTTAGCGATGATGGTGTTAGCAGCATCGGTGCTGCGCCTCTTCCGGACTGATGGGGGCAGTATACGCTTCAGAGTGTTCCAGTACATTCAGACGGAGGGGGGGACTTTGCCTCTACCTGATGGAGGAACATGTGGAAGATGGCAACTGCGGCTGCAGCAATCGCCCCACCTCGAATTGTTGATAAAAAAAAAGTTGTGTATGGAAGTACTTTGCTTATGAGGCAGATAGATAGATAGATAGATAGATAGATAGATAGATAGATACTGACCGTGGCTGATCATTAATCCTAATTTACAAGGAGGTATCTCTGTATTGCGGCTTCAAGTTGTGCTTCCGAAAGGGTCTTCAGTGTCTCAGATATTTAATATCTGTATTTGAGTCAAACACACCTATTGTCAGTCCAAGACATTCCTTACTTACCCAAGACCATGTTGACATGTTAGTTTTCCTCTATAAAAAACTTTGAACTAGCCAAAAAAGGTGTGCAATGCTGTGGGGGGGAAAAAACCATGTTCATCTTGTTAGCTGAATGGCTGCACTGCTATATCTACTGTTTTGTTTTGCACTGTTGTTGTTTTTGCACAGTACCTTTTGAAAAGATGTCTGGCATGTGTCTGGGGACACTAGTTGTTGCACTATGAGCATTAATTCCACTTTATTATGTTGTTCTATGCTATATTGCACGTTTTCTTATGACATTTTGATATTTTTTAAGTATAAAGATAGGAATAAAGAAGTTCAAGTACATGGAATCTTCGAAACACTTTTTTTTGTACCGTGGTATCGAAATCGGCATCGAGAATCATTTTACTGGTATTAGCACCGACTACTGAAATTTGCTAGTAACTAAAGAATGGAAGTGCTAGTCGTTCGTTTAAAAACAATCTTGTAAAATGAATGTTTACCAGAGTGTATGTATGTGTCTATCTCTGTCAGCATCCCTCACTCTCTCCCTTCACCCTCCGTTTCCCTCTCTCAATTCCAAGCTTCCCTCTACCTTCCTCCCTCTGTTCTTATCTTTATCGCTCTCTGTCCCCCAACCCACCCTCTCACATTCTACCCCTTTCTCTCTGTCTCAATCGCTCGCTCGCTCTCCCCTCTCTCTCCTCCTCCTCACGTTCCTTCCCTCCCACTCCAGCCTTAGTGGTTCAGTAGCATTAGCCTTGCTGTGAGCAGCCTGATCAGCAGGGCTAAGGCAAGGGGGCAGAGAGGAGACTGGAACCCCAGAACAGGGCACTTTTCCTGTGCTGCCATTGCCGCCCTCCCTGTAGACTAGCATAGCTTAGCCTCTCCCCTGTAGCATAGCTTAGCCTCTCCCCTGTAGCATAGCTTAGCCTCTCCCCTGTAGCATAGCTTCTCCCCTGTAGACTAGCATAGCTTAGTCTCTCCCCTGTAGCATAGCTTAGCCTCTCCCCTGTAGCATAGCTTCGCCTCTCCCCTGTAGCATAGCTTTGCCTCTCCAGGCCATGTGGCTCCTGGACTGGATCTTCTCTCTGAACACGGCAGTGGTGAAGCTTACCAGCAGCCTGAGGGGCAAGTGAGTGGCACTCTGGACTCTGTGTGTGTGTGTGGAGTTGGTGCATTTGGAAATTGGATTTGTGTGAAAGACAAAGTGTACAGAGCCTGTGTGTGAGAGAGAACGAGTTTGTGTGTCAGGTGGCTGATGGATTGTGTGTGTGTGTGAAGGGGGGGTGAGTGTGAAGGGGGGGTGAAGTGTGTGAAGGGGGGTGAGTGTGAAGGGGGGGGTGTGTGTGTGAAGGAGGGGGGGGGTGCCCCTGGCTCTTTTATGTTGGTCAGTTGTCACTTAGTAAACACTTGCTCCTCTGGCTCAACACCACTTCTTTCTTGGTCTCTCTCTGTCTCTCCTCTCTGTCTCTTTCTTTCTCTCTGTCTTTCTGTCTCTTTTTCTCTCTTTTGTGTCTCTCTCTTTCTGTCTCTCTCTTCTGCATGTCTCTACCTGTCCAGGTCATTGTCAGGTTGTTGTTTGAGTGCTAGTGCAGGACTCAGAGCTGATGGTGGCTGTGGCACAGACTTCCTCCAAAACCTGCCTCTTTGCTGTCTAACTCTCCTGCTTAGCTGCAGACATAGCTCATTATATAAGCCATGTTGTGTGTGTGTGTGTCTTCAGAGAGCTGGCGCTCGGAGAGGGAGCAGAGCACGGGTTCAGGACACAGGCAGGGTGGGGGGGGATTGCCCCAAGATCACTGCAGTCTTCTTTAGCAGCAGTGAACAGTTATTGTATCCTGTTTCCTACTTTGTTTGGCTCTCTGTGTCTGTCAGCCTGTCAGTTGGACAGAAGTCAGGACTCCAGTAGGAGTAATGCTGGAACACGGTAGGAGTAATGTTGGAACACGGTAGGAGTAATGTTGGAACACGGTAGGAGTAATGTTGGAACACGGTAGGAGTAATGTTGGAACACGGTAGGAGTAATGTTGGAACACGGTAGGAGTAATGTTGGAACACGGTAGGAGTAATGTTGGAACACGGTAGGAGTAATGTTGGAACACGGTAAGAGTAATGTTAGTGGTGTTTTCATTATCATTACCTGAAAGACATGAAACATGAAAGAATAGACGTGCCACACTAACAAAACACACAACGTATGTTGTTTTTGTGAAAAATCTGTCTCCCGTCATTTAAGCACATATCAGCACTGGCCAGCAGTTTGCCCTTGTAGTCATAGCAACATAATAATGGAGGAGGAGGCTGAGGGAGTGAGAGATGGAGAGAGAGAGGATGGAGGGGGAGGGAGGGAGAGAGGATGGAGGAGGAGGGGTGAGGGAGAGAGGATGGAGGAGGAGGGGGAGGTGAGAGAAGATGGAGGGGGAGAGAGAGCGAGAGAGGATGGAGGGGTGAGGGAGAGAGAGAGGACGAGGAGGCGAGAGGATGGACTGGCGGATGCGAGCTAGGCTGTATGGGTGCGGCAGAGAGAGCGAGCGGCTGGGAGGGATGTCGGGAGCGAGAGAGAGAGGGAGGATTGAGGGGGCTGGGGTTGTTTTGGTCTGAAGAGGAGGAAACAGCTTCCTTCACCTGCAATGCAGTGCTGAGCTGCACCGGCCAATCAGGGAAGCTGGCCATGGAGCAGGAGGGGCCAGGGTGGTGACGACAGTCAAGGAGAGTTGTCGGTCAGAGAGAGAATGGTAGATCAGGAAGGAGAGAGAGAGATGCAGAGAGTAGGAGGGAGAGAGAAACGGATGCAGAGTGAGAGAGAGAGATGCAGAGTGGGATGGAGAGTGAGGGAGAGAGAAAGGGAGGGAGATGGAGGGGGGAGCGTGGGGTAGAAAGCAGCGATGTCTAGCGCCTCCTCAGCACCTTCATCATGAGGCAGAATCTGCCACCACATCATCCCTCTTCTCTGCACTGCTCTTCTCCCATTCCCCTGTCACCCCCTCTGCACTGCTCTTCTCCCCTTCCCCTGTCACCCCCTCTTCTCTCCCCTCCTTGTGTTCCTCCTCTACTTTTTTTTGCTTTTCTTCTCTTCAACACTTTTCTCTCCTTCTCCTCCTCTCCTCCTGTGTCTGGTGTGTGTGGTGTGTGTGGTGTGTGTGGTGTGTGTGGTGTGTTTGGTGTGTGTGGGGAGGGGGTGACTTGCTCTCACCTGGACCCCTCTCCTTCCCCTGGAACTGTCCTCTCCTGTCTCTACCAGCTGCCATGGGCATACGTTCTTCCTGCAGGTAAGAGTCTAGAGAGAGAGAGAGAGAGAGAGAGAGAGAGAATGTATTGTAGCAGCTGTAGTGTTACCGGTGGTCTAGAAAGAGTCTGTGTTGTAACAGCTGTATAGTTACTGGTCCTCTAGAGAGAGTGTATTGTAACAGCTGTATAGTTACTGGTCCTCTAGAGAGTGTATTGTAACAGCTGTATAGTTACTGGTGCTCTAGAGAGTGTGTATTGTAACAGCTGTATAGTTAGTGGTGCTCTAGAGAGTGTATTGTAACAGCTGTATAGTTCCAGGTGCTCTAGAGAGTGTATTGTAACAGCTGTATAGTTACTGGTCCTCTAGAGAGTGTATTGTAACAGCTGTATAGTTACTGGTGCTTTAGAGAGTGTGTATTGTAACAGCTGTATAGTTACTGGTGCTCTAGAGAGTGTATTGTAACAGCTGTATAGTTACTGGTGCTCTAGAGAGTGTGTATTGTAACAGCTGTATAGTTACTGGTGCTCTAGAGAGTGTGTGTTGTAACAGCTGTTCAGTTCCAGGTGGTTGTAAGAGGGGCAGTGGTGCATTAGGGGTTTAACCAGTGGCATTTTATTTTTCTGTCACAAATATTTATTTTCGTCTGTTTCACTGTTCGTTGTTTGTTCTGCTGGTTCTGTCTCTCAGTAGGCATTCTTCTCAGCCCTGACCCCTCACTGTCTCTTTGTATTTGTCTCTCTCTGACTGTGCTTCTCTGCCTCTCTCCTGGTCCCTCAGTGCAAGTTCTCTGGCCAGCCTCTAGGGTGCCAAAGCTTTTGAAGGGAAATACTAACCCAGAGCAGGAGAGAAGAGATGGCCCAGTTTGGGACGAGATGTACAGGGTTTAAACTGGGTTTCTCAGGGCTTCATTCTGTTGCTTGTGTATGACTAAGAGCACGTCAGCGAGCTGTGTGGGCTAGATGAGTCACGTGATCAGATGGATTTAACCATATCATTGCCAGAGAAATAATTAATTTTAAAAAACGAGTGCATGTTTTTACATCACCTCTGCATGCATAGGGTTCCTCCAGGTGGTTAGAGTTAGGGCTACCCAGGGTTCTTCTAGGTGGTTAGGGTTAGGGCTACCCAGGGTTCTTCTAGGTGGTTAGGGTTAGGGCTACCCAGGGTTCTTCTAGGTGGTTAGGGTTAGGGCTACCCAGGGTTCCTCCAGGTGGTTAGGGTTAGGGCTACCCAGGGTTCTTCTAGGTGGTTAGTTAGGCTACATACTCCAGGGTTCTTCTAGGATGGTTAGGGTAGGGCTAACCCAGGGTTCTTCTAGGTGGTTAGGATTAGGCTACCCAGGGTTCCTCCAGTTGTTAGGGTTAGGCTACACCCAGGGTTCTTCTAGGTGGTTAGGGTTAGGGCTACCCACGGTTCCTCAGGTGAGCCCGTCTGCTGGCCAGTCTTTATGTACTGACTTCATGCAGCGACGCAGGCGGTTGACTTGAAACAGTGAATTCTCAGACTTTTCTTATATTTCGTATATTTTTTCAGATGTTTCTTTCACCTTCCATGTTCATTTTGACATTATAGCGCAAACTACCCCAGCGCCATGGCAACTGAGCGTCATCATATCTGAAAAGCTCCGTGGACCCCATCCACACTACTACGCCAACCCGGCGGTTTCAAATGTCTCCGGCTAGGGGAGCGTATTCGAAAAGCTCAGTTTTCAGTGTCCGAATACGCAGTATTAGTGTGGACGGGAGGTGCAAACGCAGACATGTGTATGAGTTTCTAAATGTACCCGGGCTAGTGTGGACGGGGCCTAACACTTGCAGACATGGTGAGGCCCTTGTAGAAGACACGAGGCACATACTGTGATCTAACACTTGCAGACATGGTGAGGCCCTTGTAGAACACACGAGGCACATACTGTGATCTAACACTTGCAGACATGGTGAGGCCCTTGTAGAACACACGAGGCACATACTGTGATCTAACACTTGCAGACATGGTGAGGCCCTTGTAGAACACACGAGGCACATACTGTGATCTAACACTTGCAGACATGGTGAGGCCCTTGTAGAACACACGAGGCACATACTGTGATCTAACACTTGCAGACATGGTGAGGCCCTTGTAGAACACACGAGGCACATACTGTGATCTAACACTTGCAGACATGGTGAGGCCCTTGTAGAACACACGAGGCACATACTGTGATCTAACACTTGCAGACATGGTAAGGCCCTTGTAGAACACACGAGGCACATACTGTGATCTTCTGTCACACACACACACACACAGCAGATGTTGGGTTATGGATCGAGAGGCTATTACTGTCTGGCCCTACTCACTGCTGATTGGCCACTGGACAGAGAGCGAGAGAGGGAAGCTCTATATTTGGAGAAGAAACTAACGTCTTTGGAACATTCTAGAAAGTTGTCTGATGCAGCTGGCACACAGACTGCTAGCTGGTTAGACCGGAGTGTTCAGACTAAAACCATCCCCATATACCCTTCCATCTCTCTCATGGATGTTGTCAGATGTAATAGACCGGTCTCTGTGTTGTCATGGCGACTGAGTCTCACGCTGCATCGCTTCAAGTCCCAGGCTCGTCCCAGGATCCATATTTCCTTATTTGTCGAACTTGTACCAAGGGTTAGACCCTGACCAAGACTCCACTAAAACACCTGAAAATCGACTAATCGAAATTTGAATGCCTGATTGGTTATTATGTATTCTCTCTTACAATGTAGGCTACTACAAATACAAAATATTGTTTGTTTAACATGCAATTCATCAGAGCGCGCTGATCACTGCCTGAAAAAGTGCAGCATGCGAACTTACGTAGAAGCCGAGTGGGAATGGAGCAAGAGAAGCCGAGTGGGGAACGTAGAAGCCGAGTGGGGACGTAGAAGCCGAGTGGGGACGTAGAAGCCGAGTGGGGACGTAGAAGCCGAGTGGGGACGTAGAAGCCGAGTGGGAAGGTAGAAGCCGAGTGGGAACGTAGAAGCCGAGTGGGAACGTAGAAGCCGAGTGGGGAACGTAGAAGCCGAGTGGGAACGTAGAAGCCGAGTGGGAACGTAGAAGCCGAGTGGGAACGTAGAAGCCGAGTGGGGACGTAGAAGCCGAGTGGGAACGTAGAAGCCGAGTGGGAACGTAGAAGCCGAGTGGGAACGTAGAAGCCGAGTGGGGACGTAGAAGCCGAGTGGGGACGGAGCAACAGAGAAAGATTTAGTTGTCTTGCCCGGAGAAAATGATGTCATTCGATTTGGATGTGATTTTTATTATTATAGGCATATTCATTTTCAACCCAGCGCGTTAGCATAAGCAAAGTAGGCCAACTTACGTTTTTCAGGTGGTAGGCTACATCATATTCGACGTTGAACTACGAAAAATAAACCGTTGTTGGCAGAGTTTGCATTAAACGTTTTTCGAGTCACCCGGTATTTTGTAAATGTACTTTAATGAAATGCTGCCATACCATAGATTTCTTTGCAATTTTTACTAATAACATCGACAAAGTAGGCTATGGCAGAGTTTGTAGTTCGACCAAGAGCATATCGACCAGAAAATCGACTAGTCGACTGAGTGGGGACAGCCCTACTAACTTGTGTATGCTTGTACAGTTCCCCTAATGCTTTGTGAGTACAGGTGGAGGACTGTAGTAGGGATGTGGTTAATCGGATATCCGGATATCCTAAAGTAAGTTAGTATTCGAATACTTTTTTCGAATACTTGAGCGTCGTTTAATAAAAAAAAGTTTTTTTAAATGAAAAATAGTTGCGTTGTTTTGTAAATTCAAACAGTTGTGACGTTAGAAATGATGAAAACCATCAAAAAAGGTAGGCTACGTGACCCTGCGTTCTGTTGTAAGTCTCCTTTCATTTCATTTGGCGTTACAAGAAGCTTAGTGTCCTGGCTAAGCAGTGTAGCCTACCTCGCAGCAACCTCAGCCTTTTCTACGCCTGCCTGCTCGTACATCGACTACGTACTCGCCTCTCCCCTGAGTATGTTTATATATGCTCATTTTCCTGAATAAAAATGCGTATGGCTAATACAGTTGTGGCTTTAATGTATTTATTTTTTACCAGTAGCCATGTAGAGCTAGCCTAGCGTAATCGGCTATTTGTTTGCATTGTGTGGTGGCGCACCGTATCCTATAGGATTCCGGCTCCAAGTTAATATCCAAGTTAATATGCAATATTTGTCCATGTGTGTCTTTCGTTTTTATCGAGGATAGACTACCCAATGTGTTTAATTTCGCCCAATGTATTTTTTTACTTTTTATTTCATATAATGTGCTCAGCGCCATTCCGCCAATTTAAGAGCCTACGTCTGAAGACGCAGCGTTTTTTCAAGTTCATAGTCTTTTCGTCATGTTGATAACTTGATCTTTCATTTGTTTTCTTTATTCAACCCTTATTTTAATCTATTAGTTTAACAGTCCAAATGATTGCCAGAATGTGTGGAGGTTCATGTGTTTACTGTATGCTGCTTTGAGTCATGTCAGGATAATTACAACGGAACCGCATTAATAAAAATAGATTATCCGGATATTCGAAAATAATTTCAAATACTATTCGAATAGTGAAATCAGGTTAAATCTCCATC
>CAEFZP010001310.1:5000-35000 GCA_903064625.1 Mallotus villosus | reverse complement strand
TGCCATACTACCACACACACACCTCTACCACACACACCTCTACTGCCATACTACCACACACACACACCTCTACTGCCATACTACCACACACACCTCTACTGCCATACTACCACACACACACCTCTACTGCCATACTACCACACACACACCTCTACCACACACACCTCTACTGCCATACTACCACACACACACACCTCTACTGCCATACTACCACACACACACCTCTACCACACACACCTCTACTGCCATACTACCACACACACACCTCTACCGCCATACTACCACACACACACCTCTACCACACACACCTCTACTGCCATACTACCACACACACACCTCGACTGCCATACACCCACACCTACCACACACACACTCTACCACACACACACCTCTACTGCCATACTACCACACACACACCTCTACTGCCATACTACCACACACACACACCTCTACTGCCATCCATACCACACACACACCTCTACCACACACACCACCCACACTCTACTGCCATACTACCACACACACACCTCTACTGCCATACTACCACACACACACCTCTACCACACACACCTCTACTGCCATACTACCACACACACACCTCTACTGCCATACTACCACACACACACCTCTACCACACACACCTCTACTGCCATACTACCACACACACACCTCTACTGCCATACTACCACACACACACCTCTACCACACACACCTCTACTGCCATACTACCACACACACACCTCTACTGCCATACTACCACACACACCCTCTACCCAACACACCTCTACTGCCATACTACCACACACACACCTCTACTGCCATACTACCACACACACACCTCTACTGCCACTACACACACACACCTCTACCACACACACCTCTACTGCCATACTACCACACACACACCTCTACTGCCATACTACCACACACACACCTCTACCACACACACCTCTACTGCCATACTACCACCACACACCTCTACTGCCATACTACCACACACACACACACCATCTACCACACACACCATACTACCACACACACACCTACGCCATACTACCACACACACCTCTACTGCCATACTACCACACACACACCTCTACTGCCATACTACCACACACCCTACCCACACCCTCTACTGCCATACTACCACACACACACCTCTACTGCCATACTACCACACACACACCTCTACCACACACACCTCTACTGCCATACTACCACACACACACCTCTACTGCCCATACTACCACACACACACCTCTACCACACACACACCTCTACCACACACACACCTCTACTGCCATACTACCACACACACACCTCTACTGCCATACTACCACACACACACCTCTACCACACACACCTCTACTGCCATACTACCACACACACACCTCTACTGCCATACTACCACACACACACCTCTACCACACACACACCTCTACCACACACACCTCTACTGCCATACTACCACACACACACCTCTACTGCCATACTATCACACACACACCTCTACTTCCATACTACCACACACACACCTCTACCACACACACACCTCTACTGCCATACTACCACACACACACCTCTACCACACACACACCTCTACCACACACACATATACTGCCATACTACCACACACACACCTCTACCACACACACACCTCTACTGCCATACTACAACAAACACCTCTACTGCCATACTACCACACACACACCTCTACCACACACACACCTCTACCACACACACACCTCTACCTCCATACTACAACAAACACCTCTACCTCCATACTACCACACACACACCTCTACCTCCATACTACCACACACACAAACACCTCTACCTCCATACTACCACACACACATCTACTTCTTACGTCTAAGAAGACGGCATGGTAACACATGGTAGTACACTACCTCACCCATCTGTCTCTCCTGTGTGTGGTAGTACACTACCTCAAACCCGTGTGTGTGTGTGTGTGTGTGTGTGTGTGTGTGTGTGTGTGGGTGTGTGTGTGTGTGTGTGTGTGTGTGTGTGTGTGGGTGTGTGTGTGTGTGTGTGTGTGTGTGTGTGTGGTGTGGTGTGTGTGTGTGTGTGTGTGTGGGTGTGTGTGTGTGTGTGTGTGTGTGTGTGTGGTGTGTGGTGTGTGTGTGTGTGTGTGTGTGTGGTGTGTGTGTGTGTGTGGTGTGTGTGTGTGTGTGTGTGGTGTGTGTGTGGTGTGTGTGTGTGTGTGTGTGTGTGTGTGTGTGTGTACCAGGTCAGGAACACTGACCCCAGTGATCCCAGCAGAGAGAAGGTTGTTCAGCTGCTCGACGACTTCAAGATCTCAGGCGTGAATGGAACCCGTATCCTCCAATCACAGCCCGAAAACTCCTCAGCCTATCAGGGCCCTTGTTACTTCAGAGCGTCCTGCTAGTTTCCCAACACCTGGTATCACTAGAGGTGGCTGGTGTTAAACTAGAGGTGGCTGACTTCCCCAGAACACACACACTGTCAGACCTCCTTCCTGACAGTCTTGTGTTATGTGGCCATGGGCTGAACACACTCTCATATCAGCTGTGTCTCCAGGCAACATGCCGGGACTTCTTCCCTTTGGTTTGGCCGGTGTTCAGATAGACTAGGAGGTCATCAGTCCTTAACCCTCCCCAGACGTGGTGATGGTGTTTGAGGTGCTTGGTCACCACCTGCTCAAGTGGATCATCAAGTCCAACTACCAGGGTCTCCCCCTGCCCTGCGTCAAGAGCATCATACGGCAGGTACTCTCACACACACGCACACACACGCACACACACACTCACACACACGCACACATTCACACTGTGTAGGGGGAGTGAGGAAGGGCTCCTGACCTGTCCCGTGTGTTGCAGGTGCTGCAGGGTCTAGACTACCTCCACACCAAGTGCAGGATCATCCATACAGACATCAAGCCTGAGAACGTTCTGCTGACTGTGGACGAGGCCTACATCAGGAAGATGGCCGCCGAGGCCACTGCCTGGCAACGCTCCGGAGCCCCGCCCCCCTCCGGCTCAGCAGGTACCCCTTATCCAATCACCACGCAGCTCTCTCCTGTAGAAGCATCGGAGTTGTGGTGATCGTACTTGGTGTTTCTGCTTTAGAACGGTCGAGTGTCGTTGTGTGAGAGATGTGATGGAATGACTTGGATGAGACTGAAAGAACAGGATGTCATATGAAGGAACAAGCAGGGTCTGGGTGATTGGTACAAGCGGGCTTTTATAAAAAGCTGTTTCTGAATACAGCAACCTTTCTATGTTTTGCGTGTGTGCTAGTGATAGTGAGTCACCCAAGTTTATAACCCTATTACCGGCCCGGTCTGACGTATGACTCCTGGGTGAGAGATTATCAGGGTTAGGGTTAGTCTGCAGGAGACCAGAGAGATTATCATATCAACACACTCTCACATACTTATAATGAACACTAATCAGTGTTGATATGTTACTCGCATGTAGTCATCAGATGTGACCCTAACCAGCAGATGAGAAGATGATTATAATCTCTCCTCTGTCTCCCTCCCCTTCTCCTGTTTCCCCTCCCTCCTCTCTCTCTCCTTTGTCTCTGTCTCTCTGTTTCCCTTTCTCTCTACTGTCTCCCTCCATCCCTCCCCCTCCCTGCAGTAAGCACAGCCCCAGCACCCAAACAAGTATGTGTCTCCATCCTCCAGTCTGATTTATGAACACATTCTGGAGACATTAAGATCACTCACATATTTGACAGGTATTCACTTATAGTGCTCTCTCCACTTCTCTCTCTCCTCCTCCTCCTCTCCCCGCCTCCCTCGCTACCACTTCTTTCCATCCTCTCCTCCCCTCCTCCCTCTCCTCCTCCTCTCCCCTCCTCCCTCTCTCCCCTCTCACGCCTCCCTCCCGCTCTCCATCCTCTCTCACTCCCTCGTCTCCTCCTCTCCCCGCCTCCCTCTCATCCTCCTCTCTCCCCTCCTCCCTCGCTCCTACGCCGCCCTCTCTCTCCGCCTCTCCCCTCCTCCCTCTCTCCTCCTCTCCCCTCCTGCCCTCTCCTCCTCCTCTCACCCTCCTCCCCTCTCTCACATCCTCGTCCCCTCCTCCCTCTCATCCTCTCGCTCTCCCCTCCTCCCTCTCTCCTCCTCTCCCCTCCTCCCTCTCTCCCTCCTCTCCCCTCCTCCCTCTCTCCTCCTCAGACGGTGAAGATATCTAAGAACAGGAAGAAGAAGTTGAAAAGGAAGCAGAGGAGGCAGGCGGAGCTGCTGGAGAAGAGGATCCAAGAGATGGAGGGAGCACCTGCGAGAGGCGAGGAGGAGGAGGACGATGAGGAGGAGGAGGAGGAGGATGAGGAGGAGGACACTACAGAAGCCACAGAAAGCAGCCTGGCCGATGCCGGCTCCACACTGCAGGACATCACCAGTGCAGGTCCCTCATCCACCACATGCACTCAGAACTGCTGATCTTCTTTCTTTACCTCTCTCCACCTTTCTCCCTCTCTCTCTCCTTCTTTCTCCCTCACCACCTCTCTCCGTCCCTCCACCTCTTTTTCCCTCACCACTTCACACTCTCCCTCTCTCTCCCTCTCTCTCTTCCTCACCCCCTCTCTCTTAAGCTATGTACATACATGGATCTGTGGTGAGGGATGGTTCCGGTTGCTGGGCCCATATGCAGGTTCATCAAGTCGTTGGAAGCTTGTTCCTGTGAGACCAAACACTGTTCTCTGTCAGCTCAGTGGGCTGAATCAAGTGATGATAAAGGAAGGTTCTTTAAGAGATGAAATACAGGATGAATGTTTTTATTTACTATGTTGTTCAGACGCCGTGACAGAGATCTGGAGTCAGGAGGAGATACAGCCCCCAGACACGAGGGAGGAGGAGACCAGGAGAGAGGAGACAAGGAGCGAGGAGACCAGGAGAGAGGAGACCAGGAGAGAGGAGACAAGGAGCGAGGAGACCAGGAGCGAGGAGGTCAGGAGAGAGGAGACCAGGAGAGAGGAGACCAGGCGAGAGGAGACCAGGAGAGAGGAGACCAGGAGAGAGGAGACCAGGAGCGAGGAGACCAGGAGCGAGGAGACCAGGAGCGAGGAGGCCAGGAGCGAGGAGGTCAGGAGCGAGGAGACCAGGAGGGAGGAGACCAGGAGCGAGGAGACCAGGAGCGAGGAGACCAGGAGAGAGGAGACCAGGAGAGAGGAGGTCAGGAGAGAGGAGACCAGGAGCGAGGAGCAGGAGAACAGTAAGGAGAGTAACTGCAATGGCCACGCACCCCTGGAGAGCCAGATACCGAGGACCAATCAGGAGCAGAGAGAGGAGGAGGACCAGCAGAATGCTAACGAGACACAGCCTGACCACAACGCCACGACCAACCAGCCCTACCCAGCATGCAACGGGACAGGTGATCCGTACGACTCCATCCCTATGACCCCTGACCCCGACATGGAGGGTAAAGAACCTGGAGGGGAGGAGGAGAGGGAGGAGGAGAGGGAGGAGGAGAGGGAGGAGGAGAGGGAGGAGGCAATGGAGCTGGAAGGAGAGGCCAGCAGAGAGGACGACACGGAGAAACCAAACGGTTTGTGACAGGAAGTTCTAAAGAGGGGCTGGGAGTAGACATGCTTCATCTGTTTATAGTAGCTTCAATACTTTTTATTTCCTTTCTTGTTCTCCCCCCTTATTGACCTCCTCCCTGACTTCCTGTTTGGATGCCCCTCCTACTACCCACAATCCTCTGCTCCCCCATGCCCTCTCACTACCCACAATCCTCTGTTGCGATCTGTGACTGGATCACACCTTCTCCCTCTTGTCAATTTAACTCTTATTCTCACTCCGTCCCTCTGGACTTCTCTCTCCCTCCCTGACTCCCTCCTCTCCCACCTCTCTTCTCTCCACTCTTTCCCCTCTCCCTGCTCCCCTCTTCTCTCCTCTCTTCCTCCTGCTTTCCTTCTTCTCTCGTCTCACCTGTCCCTCCTTTTCTCCTCCACTCCTCTCCCTTCTCCTGGTCCTCCTCTCTCGTGTGTCTTCAGCCTCCATGACAGCAGACAGCCTGCTAGTGAACCCGCTGGAGCCCCAGAATGCTGCGGCGCTGCAGGTGAAGATGGCTGACCTGGGCAACGCCTGCTGGGTGGTGAGTGCAGGAGGACGACTGGAGGACGACCAGACCTGGAAGATCTGTTCATGTGTCCATCCTTCCTCATTTAACCCTTCTCTCTCTTCCTCCCTTCATCCCCCCTCCTCCTCAGAACAAACACTTCACAGATGACATCCAGACCCGTCAGTATCGTTCTCTGGAGGTGTTGATGGGGGCTGGATACAGCACGCCTGCTGACATCTGGAGCACTGCATGCATGGTACACACATACACACACACACACCATCACACACGCACACACACACCATCACACACACACAAGCACACCCACACACAAGCACACACACACAATCACACACACAAGCACACAATCACACAAGCACACACACACCAGCACACACACACACACACACACCAGCACACCATCACACACCATCACACACACACACACACACACCAGCACACACACACACACACACACAAGCACACACACACACACACAAGCACACGCACACACACACACCATCACACACACACACACACACCATCACACACACACACACACACCACAATCACACACACACACACACACACAAGCACACGCACACACACCAGACACACACACACACACACAATCATCACACACACCATCACACACACACACCATCACACACACACACCATCACACACACACACGCACACACCATCACACACACACGCACACAATCACACACACACGCACACAATCACACACACTCACACAATCACACAATCACACACACACACACACACACGCACACACCATCACACACACACGCGCACATAATCACACACACACCATCACACACACACAATCACACGCACACAATCACACACACACCATCACACACACACCCACCACACACACACACCATCACACACACACACCATCACACACACACCATCACACACACACCATCACACACACACAATCACACACACACAATCACACGCACACACACACCATCACACACACACAATCACACCCACACACACACAATCACACACACAATCACACGCACACAATCACACGCACACCATCACACGCACACACACACACCATCACACACGCACACACACACCATCACACACACACACACCATCACACACACACAATCACACGCACGCACACAATCACACGCACACCATCAAACGCACACACACACACCCCATCACACACACACACCATCACACACTGACAATCACACGCACGCACACAATCACGCGCACACCATCACACGCACACACACACACACCATCACACACACATCGCCAGAGATGGGAAGTAACGAAGTACAAATACTTTGTTACTGTACTTTAGTAGATTTTTTTTTCTGGTATCAGTTCTTTACAACTTTTAACTTTTTACACAAATATACGTTTCTGTACTTTCTATTGCTTACATTTTCAAACCAGGCCCGTTACTTTACTTTCAATCTGTATTTAAATGTTTGCATTTAGCAGATGCTTTTATCCAAAGCGACTTCCAAGAGAGAGTTTTACCAAAGTGCATAGGTCACTGATCATAACAACGAGATAGCCCCAAACATTGCGAGTACCCAAACATGATGCATACAACCAAATAAGTCCCAAAGGGAAGAACTATAAGAGCATGTAGTTAGACAAGTTACAACAAATGTTAAACAACATGAACCTCAAAAGTGCAAGAGTGTACCTGTGGAAAAAGCACCCCGAGATAACCCTCTGTCTCCCTCTGTCTCTCCCACTCTCTCTCCCCCTCTCTCTGTCTCCCTCTGTCTCTCCCCCTCTCTCTGTCTCCCTCTGTCTCTCCCCCTCTCTCTGTCTCCCGCTGTCTCCCTCTGTCTCTCCCACTCTCTCTCCCCTCTCTCCGTCTCCCTCTGTCTCCCCCTCTCTCTGTCTCCCTCTGTCTCTCCCACTTTCTCTCCCCCTCTCTGTCTCCCTCTGTCTCTCCCACTCTCTCTCTGTCTCCCTCTCTCCCCCTCTCTCTGTCTCCCTCTGTCTCTCCCACTCTCTCTGTGTCTCCCTCCCTCTCTCTGTCTCCCTCTCTCTCCCCCTCTCTCTGTCTCTCCCACTCTCTCTGTGTCTCCCTCCCTCTCTCTGTCTCTCCCCTCTCTCTGTCTCCCGCTGTCTCCCTCTGTCTCTCCCACTCTCTCTCACCCCTCTCTCTGTCTCCCTCTCTCTGTCTCTCTCCCTCTCTGTCTCTCTCCCCCTCTCTCTCTCTCCCCCTCTCTGTCTCTCCCACTCTCTCTGTGTCTCCCTCTCTCCCCTCTCTCTGTCTCTCCCACTCTCTCTGTGTCTCCCTCTCTCCCTCTCTCTGTCTCCCGCTGTCTCCCTCTGTCTCTCCCACTCTCTCTCCCCCTCTCTCTGTCTCCCTCTCTCTGTCTCTCTCCCCCTCTCTCTCTCTCCCCCTCTCTGTCTCTCCCACTCTCTCTGTGTCTCCCTCTCTCCCCCTATCTCTGTCTCTCCCACTCTCTCTGTGTCTCCCTCTCTCCCCCTCTCTCTGTCTCTCCCACTCTCTCTGTGTCTCCCTCTCTCCCACTCTCTCTGTCTCTCCCCCTCTCTGTCTCTCCCTCTCTGTCTGTCTCTGTCTCTCTGATGTTGATGTTCATGTTGTTGTTGTGTTCTTCTCAGGCGTTTGAGCTGGCTACAGGGGACTACCTGTTTGAGCCTCACTCTGGAGAGGACTACTGCAGAGATGAAGGTACTGATGCTGCTCTCACACATATAAACCTAAACACTTTCTTGCTGTGTTAAAGTAATGTATTTTCTTTCTCCTCTATCTCCTCCATCTCACTCCTCTCACACACACTCTCACACACAGACCACATAGCATTGATCATCGAGCTGTTGGGAAAAGTACCCCGTAAGCTCATCATGGCGGGAAAATACTCGAAGGAGTTCTTCACCAAGAAAGGTAAACACACCCAGCTGTCAGGACATCATCAACACTGTGTGTGTGCGCACTAATAAAGTTATACAACACGTGTCTTGTCGCAGGTGGTTTATATAAACACATCAGATAATCCAACATCATACTTGTGTGCATTTGATCTGGACTTCCTGTCCATAATCCTGGTCTTGTCTCTGTGCTCTCTCTGTATGTGTGTATGTATAATCCTGGTCTTGTCTCTGTGCTCTCTCTGTATGTGTGTATGTATAATCCTGGTCTTGTCTCTGTGCTCTCTCTGTATGTGTGTATGTATAATCCTGGTCTTGTCTCTGTGCTCTCTCTGTATGTGTGTATGTATAATCCTGGTCTTGTCTCTGTGCTCTCTCTGTATGTGTGTATGTATAATTTTGGCCTTGTCTCTGTGCTCTCTCTGTATGTGTGTATGTGTGTATGTATAATCCTGGTCTTGTCTCTGTGCTCTCTCTGTATGTGTGTATGTATAATCCTGGTCTTGTCTCTGTGCTCTCTCTGTATGTGTGTATGTATAATCCTGGTCTTGTCTCTGTGCTCTCTCTGTATGTGTGTATGTATAATCCTGGTCTTGTCTCTGTGCTCTCTCTGTATGTGTGTATGTATAATCCTGGTCTTGTCTCTGTGCTCTCTCTGTGTGTGTGTGTGTGTGAGTATGTATAATCCTGGTCTTGTCTCTGTGCTCTCTCTGTATGTGTGTATGTATAATCCTGGTCTTGTCTCTGTGCTCTCTCTGTATGTGTGTATGTATAATCCTGGTCTTGTCTCTGTGCTCTCTCTGTATGTGTGTATGTATAATCCTGGTCTTGTCTCTGTGCTCTCTCTGTATGTGTGTATGTATAATTTTGGCCTTGTCTCTGTGCTCTCTCTGTATGTGTGTATGTATAATCCTGGTCTTGTCTCTGTGCTCTCTCTGTATGTGTGTATGTATAATCCTGGTCTTGTCTCTGTGCTCTCTCTGTATGTGTGTATGTATAATCCTGGTCTTGTCTCTGTGCTCTCTCTGTATGTGTGTATGTATAATCCTGGTCTTGTCTCTGTGCTCTCTCTGTATGTGTGTATGTATAATCCTGGTCTTGTCTCTGTGCTCTCTCTGTGTGTGTGTGTGAGTATGTATAATCCTGGTCTTGTCTCTGTGCTCTCTCTGTATGTGTGTATGTATAATCCTGGTCTTGTCTCTGTGCTCTCTCTGTATGTGTGTATGTATAATCCTGGTCTTGTCTCTGTGCTCTCTCTGTATGTGTGTATGTATAATCCTGGTCTTGTCTCTGTGCTCTCTCTGTATGTGTGTATGTATAATTTTGGCCTTGTCTCTGTGCTCTCTCTGTATGTGTGTATGTGTGTATGTATAATCCTGGTCTTGTCTCTGTGCTCTCTCTGTATGTGTGTATGTATAATCCTGGTCTTGTCTCTGTGCTCTCTCTGTATGTGTGTATGTATAATCCTGGTCTTGTCTCTGTGCTCTCTCTGTGTGTGTGTGTGTATAATCCTGGTCTTGTCTCTGTGCTCTCTCTGTATGTGTGTGTGTATGTATAATCCTGGTCTTGTCTCTGTGCTCTCTCTGTATGTGTGTATGTATAATCCTGGTCTTGTCTCTGTGCTCTCTCTGTGTGTGAGTATGTATAATCCTGGTCTTGTCTCTGTGCTCTCTCTGTGTGTGTGTATAATCCTGGTCTTGTCTCTGTGCTCTCTCTGTATGTGTGTGTGTATGTATAATCCTGGTCTTGTCTCTGTGCTCTCTCTGTATGTGTGTATGTATAATTCTGGTCTTGTCTCTGTGCTCTCTCTGTGTGTGTGTATAATCCTGGTCTTGTCTCTGTGCTCTCTCTGTATGTGTGTATGTATAATCCTGGTCTTGTCTCTGTGCTCTCTCTGTGTGTATGTGTGTATGTATAATCCTGGTCTTGTCTCTGTGCTCTCTCTGTGTGTGTGTGTGTGTGTGTGTGTGTATAATCCTGGTCTTGTCTCTGTGCTCTCTCTGTGTGTGTGTGTGTGTGTGTATAATCCTGGTCTTGTCTCTGTGCTCTCTCTGTGTGTGTGTGTGTATAATCCTGGTCTTGTCTCTGTGCTCTCTCTGTGTGTATAGGGGACCTGAGGCACATCACCAGGCTGAAGCCCTGGGGTCTGCTGGAGGTGTTGGTTGAGAAGTATGACTGGTCCAGAGAAGAGGCCCAGACCTTCTCCACCTTCCTGCTGCCCATGTTGGACCTGGTCCCAGAGAGGAGGCCCACGGCTGCAGACTGCCTCGGTCATGCCTGGATCTCCCCCTAGAGGCCCCTCGCTGCCCTGCATGCTGCCGCACCATAGGGATTACACATGAACACACACACACACTCTCGGACAGGATGATGTGTAACAGCAGATACACTCCCTGTAGAGGGCCTGTGTCTGCACATCGTGCTCTCATCGCCCCCTAGTGAACACACACACACACACACACACAGACTGATGAACTCAGTTGGCGCCCGTCAGTGACTCAGCTACCCAGGAGCACCATGTCATCATCCTGCCGTCTTCAGTCACCTGCTTGTTTCCCCCTGCCTTCTCTCTGGCTCTCCATGTCTTCCAAGTTTCAATCAGAGATCCTTCCTCGTAAGTACAGGCTTGTCAGTTGGAAGATATGAGAACGTGAGGCTCTCACAGGACTGGACTACTCAACATTAGAATATTAGTTCATTAGTATTTTTACGTAAAGAAATAGGACTGTCATTTGTAACCTGAAGAAGGGAGACCTGAAGAAGGGAGACCTGAAGAAGGGTTAGTGTGTTAGGGTGTTTTGGTATGTAGGACTAAGTAAGAAGCTAACTGGGAGGGGATACAGGTTGGGTTGTCCCCCTTTTATTCCGGTCCCTGTCCTGGAGTCTTCCTCTAGTCCCTGTCCTGGAGTCTTCCCCTAGTCCCTGTCCTGGAGTCTTCCTGTAGTCCCTGTCCTGGAGTCTTCCTCTAGTCCCTGTCCTGGAGTCTTCCTCTAGTCCCTGTCCTGGAGTCTTCCCCTAGTCCCTGTCCTGGAGTCTTCCTCTAGTCCCTGTCCTGGAGTCTTCCTCTAGTCCCTGTCCTGGAGTCTTCCCCTAGTCCCTGTCCTGGAGTCTTCCTCTAGTCCCTGTCCTGGAGTCTTCCCCTAGTCCCTGTCCTGGAGTCTTCCCCTAGTCCCTGTCCTGGAGTCTTCCTCTAGTCCCTGTCCTGGAGTCTTCCTCTAGTCCCTGTCCTGGAGTCTTCCTCTAGTCCCTGTCCTGGAGTCTTCCTCTAGTCCCTGTCCAGAAGTCTTCCTCTAGTCCCTGTCCTGGAGTCTTCCCCTAGTCCCTGTCCTGGAGTCTTCCTCTAGTCCCTGTCCTGGAGTCTTCCCCTAGTCCCTGTCCTGGAGTCTTCCTCTAGTCCCTGTCCTGGAGTCTTCCTCTAGTCCCTGTCCTGGAGTCTTCCTGTAGTCCCTGTCCTGGAGTCTTCCCCTAGTCCCTGTCCTGGAGTCTTCCTCTAGTCCCTGTCCTGGAGTCTTCCTGTAGTCCCTGTCCTGGAGTCTTCCTCTAGTCCCTGTCCTGGAGTCTTCCTCTAGTCCCTGTCCTGGAGTCTTCCCCTAGTCCCTGTCCTGGAGTCTTCCTCTAGTCCCTGTCCTGGAGTCTTCCCCTAGTCCCTGTCCTGGAGTCTTCCTGTAGTCCCTGTCCTGGAGTCTTCCTCTAGTCCCTGTCCTGGAGTCTTCCTCTAGTCCCTGTCCTGGAGTCTTCCTGTAGTCCCTGTCCTAGAGTCTTCCTCTAGTCCCTGTCCTGGAGTCTTCCTCTAGTCCCTGTCCTGGAGTCTTCCTCTAGTCCCTGTCCTGGAGTCTTCCTCTAGTCCCTGTCCTGGAGTCTCCCTCTAGTCCCTGTCCTGGAGTCTTCCTCTAGTTGTGTTTGATAAGGTGTGACAGAGAGAATGGCAGGTATCAGTTTCTTGTTTACATGACCGTGTAACAAACATGTCCTCTAACCGAGGCTTCATTCCTGGTTACACCAGAAGCCACACGTATGACTGGTTCCCACACGTATGACTGGTTCCCACACGTATCTTGTACATGTATGTATCATGTATGTATCAGTTAGCCAAGGCGCCTTGTGTGTCTGCAGCTTTCCTGAACAGTTTCTAGAAGCAGATGGTGTTTACTTTCGTTAGAAAGGTTGGGTGTAAAAAGAATTAATAACAATAATTTTGCAAACATTTGAATGACATTTGTAGATGCCTTGACGAGTTTTTGCAAGTTGTTGCTGCATTTTAAAGCTTATTTTCATACTATGGCCCTTCCCCATCAACATGCTGTTACAACAGTATTGGAAGCCAACAAACAAAAAGGATTGTGCAGATGATACGGTATGAAGATGATACGGTCTGAAGATTGTTGTTCACTGCTGTACCAGGAAACAGGCGTCCAGTGGTCCAGCCATCAGCCTGCTACTGTCTACAAAGCACAACTCTCATTGTCTCTCTCCCTCTCCTCGCCCCCTCCCTGCATTTGATTGTAAAACGACTAAAACAAAGGCCTTTTTCTGTAGTTGAGAAGAATAAAGATTTTGAAAAAGCAGTTTGTGTGGGCCTGGTATGAACAGTATGTGTGTGTTGCTGGAACAATCACATGCTAGGCCTGTGTGCTTTAGGGTTAGTTATGGGTTAGTTATTCTAGCTATGTGGAACATCGGCCTACATATGATCCGCCAGTTAAGAATGAGGAGCATTTAGATATTTAGAATAGTTTATTGTCACTGATCTGTATTGCTCCAAGGTGTTACTACATTCTTGTTGCATAATTATTTTGAATGTTAATGTATTTCATCAATCTGAACTCCATCTCTACGATCCCCAAAAAAGTTTGCTTAAAACTTAGCAGATCCGTTTCTGTAGTGTGAAACATGATTACGTTATTAACCCATGTTCATTATTCACTCTTTCTTAGGGGGAATTACAGAAATAACTAACAAGTTCTCAAACACCAGATAATATTTTTTCATCTTGAGTTGAAAAAATCTCGATCTTCAGTTGTTGATGTCATCAACTCTGCCTCTGAGCATCCCTTCCTCATCCCCTCCTCATCCCCTCCTCATCCCTTCCTCATCCCTTCCTCAGGCATCGTCTGAAATGAAGAGAAAAACAATGCTGTCAAACATGGAGTTGAAAGAAAAACGTTATAACTTGTTTGGGTGTACAATTTCAAACATTCAGTTTATGGATAAAGACAAGTCACCCTTCTGTACAGCACCCTAACCCTTCTGTACAGCCCCCTAACCCTTCTGTACAGCACCCTAACCCTTCTGTACAGCACCCTAACCCTTCTGTACAGCACCCTAACCCTTCTGTACAGCACCCTAACCCTTCTGTAAAGCACCCTAACCCTTCTGTACAGCACCCTAACCCTTCTGTACAGCACCCTAACCCTTCTGTACAGCCCCCTAACCCTTCTGTACAGCCCCCTAACCCTTCTGTACAGCCCCCTAACCCTTCTGTACAGCACCCTAACCCTTCTGTACAGCCCCCTAACCCTTCTGTACAGCCCCCTAACCCTTCTGTACATACAGCACCCTAACCCTTCTGTACAGCACCCTAACCCTTTTGTACAGCCCCCTAACCCTTCTGTACAGCCCCCTAACCCTTCTGTACAGCCCCCTAACCCTTCTGTACAGCACCCTAACCCTTCTGTACAGCACCCTAACCCTCCTGTACAGCACCCTAACCCTTCTGTACAGCACCCTAACCCTTCTGTACAGCCCCCTAACCCTTCTGTACAGCACCCTAACCCTTCTGTACAGCACCCTAACCCTTCTGTACAGCACCCTAACCCTTCTGTACAGCACCCTAACCCTTCTGTACAGCACCCTAACCCTTCTGTACAGCACCCTAACCCTCCTGTACAGCACCCTAACCCTTCTCACAGAAAGTATAGGGATGTAATCTTGTTCCTGTGTATTAGGTTGAAACAGATGTGCATACTACCTAGTTATCAACCAATGTTTGGATAACACACCTTTGCTCACCATCTATTAATAAGCTGCTTCACACGTCTGTTCTGGGAGGTGGGTGAGATGTATATTTAATGGTGTGTGCTGTTTGAAGTAGGAGCTTGTTAGTGTGGTGGCGACTGGATGCTCTGGCCTCTGATGAGGCTGATGTGGACCGCAGCCAGAGTTGGATAAGAAGCCTCGAATGGTTGGCTTGTGTGTGGCTTTTCTAGTTCCCATCCTTCAGGTTTTTATTTGGGGAGATGGTGAGGAGCTTGTGTAGACACCTCCTTACCTGTCATTCACTCGTCCACCCTTTCCCCTGCTGATCTTCAAACCATCACCCTTTTAATCTGCCGAGCTGTTATACCCCTGGAAAGGTCATGAGATCTTACACCTGTAAATGATACACCTGTCACCTGTAACACCCTCCTCTCATCCCTCCATCCCTGTCTCTCCCTCATCCCTCCATCCCTGTCTCCCCCTCATCCCTCCATCCCTGTCTCCCCCTCATCCCTCCATCCCTGTCTCCCCCTCATCCCTCCATCCCTGGCACCCCTCCTCTCATCCCTGTCTCCCCCTCATCCCTCCATCCCTGTCTCCCCCTCCTCTCATCCCTGTCTCCCCCTCCTCTCATCCCTGTCTCCCCCTCATCCCTCCATCCCTGTCTCCCCCTCCTCTCATCCCTGTCTCCCCCTCATCCCTCTGTACCTTTGCCCTCCACCTTGAAGTCATCCGGCAGCAGCTTGTCCTGTCTGTTTCCCAGGCTGAAGGCGAGGAAGGAGAGGATGAGTGAGTCCATGATGCTGATGATGGCTAGAATGTAGGCCCAGCGCACGGTGCAGTTCCCCAGGGTGTACTTGTCTGTCCGCTGGCCGCACATGCGCTTCACCTGCTCTGAGTCCCAGCCGTCAGGGTAGATCATGCAGCCAATCACCATACAGGTACCTGCGGAGGGGGATTAATGGGTGTTATAGTGAATCATGGTTCAGGTTATGGTGGAGGGGGATGATTTAAAGTATACTGAATGATAAGTTTGTTTGTTTTCTAAAAAGGATTTGTAGATGTGGACAAACGGTTACACACACAGCAGCTGTTGCTTAGCAACTCCAGGCCGAGCAACTTGTTCATTATTCAGTGAGATGCTGAAGGTCTCACCTGAACATGCTGCTGCTGACACCTTACTCTCTCTCCTCTCTCTCTCTCTCTCCCTACTCTCTCTCTCTCTCTCCCCCTCTCTCCCCACTCTCTCTCTCTCTCTCTCATCTCTCTCTCCCCACCTCTCTCTCTCCTCTCTCTCTCTCTCTCTGTCTCTCTGTCTCTCTCTCTCTCTCTCTCTCTTTACCCCAGGAAACATGACTCTCCTTCGAACACACTCACTTTCTCCCCAGGAAGGGAAAGTTGGAATGGTTTAACCTTTCCAGCCTGAACTCGACAGTGTCACTAGCTGATGTAGGTTTGGTCATACTGGACTAAACCATCAACACATTCCACGACCGTATCTCAAACTTGTTCTCCGACTGAGAACTATTGCCTTCAACGGTTGAATACATTCAGATCTTCACACTCATGAGAGGTGAGAAGGAACTTGGCCTGATGTAGCTGCTGTATCCATGGTGCTGAACTGCTGGAGTGGGAGAGCAAGGCTTGACAATAAGTCTGAGTGCTTCCTGCTGTCTGCTAGTTGCACCTCAATCCAAGTTCTACTGATATTCTGCTGTTTGGGTCTCTAATCATCGACTTGTTTCACGCCAACTTTGAGTTGGTTGAAACTCTCAGAAAATCTATTTGGGCACTGAACATGTGTTGATTTAGCTGTGTTCTGGCTGTTATGAACACTCTTATTTTAACCTCACACAAGTGGACTGGTTGTCATGGTGATTAGTTCTGGTGTAGCATTACCAGCAGATGCCAGGAGGGAGCAGGTGTGAGGGGAGGGGAGAAGGAGAAAGTGCAACAGGATACTCAGAATCTCCAGTGAAACTTGTAATATCTGCTGGTATCTGTAGATGTTGTAAAATGTCAACAATCTTATATTGTCAGAATTTGGAAAGCATTTGAATACAACACGCATCACTGGCCTCCTCCCCCAAATAAAATGAAAATAAATAATGATCTGCTTTTACCACAGATGAGCTACTTACAGGAGGCCAGCTGCATCCAGGCGCAAATCTTATAAACGCTTCCCGCGTTACAGAAGAAAAACAGGCTGAAACAAATGATGCTGCCCACAATCAGCAGCATCGAGATCCCCACAAAGAACATCGCCGTTTTGAAGGCGCCGGACGGGATGGAACCGAAATCCAGCGCGCTTCCTTTGCAGGTGAGCTCTGAGGTCAGCGCGTTCCCGATGCAGTAGTGGAAGAGGCCGAAGTACCCGGCCTGCGGGGTGTTGACGCTGTCTCCGATCCAGTAGGGCTGGATAAACACCACCACTGTGATGATGGCGAATAAAATGGTAAAGATGGTCCAGAGGACCCCGACAGCGCGAGCATTACGCACGTAGTTGGTGTGGTAGATCTTAGCGGCTTCTTGAGCTGGGAGCATGATGACGATGGGCTGGAATGGACAGAAATATCGCGAACTAGAAAAATTAAGGGAAAACAACAAACTCTAAAGGTAGACTAATTTCACAAAGTTGAAAAGAGCTGAAAAGCAGGAGCAAGCGTGGATGCCTTGAACCCCTTTTTACTTAAAAACGAGGAGAATTTAACACCAAGTTTGAGTCTCCGTTAAGGGACAGAAAAGGACCGTCCGTTTCTTGGTGTTCCCGTCTGCTCTCTCACATTAATGTAACCTAAGTTTCAAATTAACTGGGTTTAGAATGTCCAGCGTCTATATTTCTTACATGCCTACTGCTAAATGTTATTTCACCTTTACACTGGAAGATGCTAAAGTCTTGGAAATACGAAGAAGTGCAAATTTTCGTCGCCTTTTCTAGTTGTGCTCTGACGCACACTGCTGAGCAGTGTAAAGCCATGGACAGCTCCCGGTGTTGATAACGTCAAGCGATGACGAGTAGCCTATGAGTCGTCAAACAAACTTGTTTCACGTGGGACCCATACATGTTTCATCATCTCGTGTGTTCGGGGTTGTCTCCCTCCCCTGTCCAACACAGCAGTATCCAGGCATGGTCAAGAGGCAGGAGGAGCCCTCCCGCTGCTGAAGCAGTGAAACGGCCATTTCCCCATGGTAGCCATACATCGTGTGGTTCCGGAGAATGGTTTATAATGGTACAAGTATGACAGAACTCAGCTTGTCCGAGGGAAGTCCATCTTTTGATGAAAAATAAGACAAAAAATCCAAATGTTTGAAACCCAAACGTAGCCTGGCTATAGACCTTTTTAAGACTTCATGTGGTTTTACAGACATACAACAGTAGATGACGCTATAGGGTAACCAGCATGTATAATGAGAAATACGTTTCAGGACAAATTGACTTGAAAATTTTAATTATCTCAAGATGATCCGTCAGCATCATCGTTTTTACAGGGCAATTAGCAATGTGTTATAAACAAATGACCAGTCCGACTGTCCGAAAATTATTTGTAGGCCTAGGCTACTCCCTGTACCCAAACTGCTTACCGAATGTAATTACAAACCGAATGTAATTACAAACCGAATTTGCATATCAAATTAGTTTGCCATTTTCCAGTTAACGTTTGTCACAATAGCATGTCCAGATGCGCTCGTGAAAACCAAGCCAAGGTAAAACATAATCATGACATTGAACGAGAATAATGAGTCCACAATATTAGCCGTCACCTGTCTCATCGCATAATTTCACAATACATCTCAGGACTATTAATACAAATGAACGCGCGAGACAAATCGAACAATAGCCTCGTGGGAGGGGAGGGGTCAGTAAATCAATAAAATGCTCGCGCTCATCTGCTCCATTCATCCCCTCCGCGCGCTGCTTCTCATGAATAGCCAGCAGACACGCGCCGCTTGATGAACGGAAATCACCATCTGTTTCCGTAGATAGTCCTTGCTCAATAGGGGTGTTAAATGTCATTCAAATATGGGGATAGGGGTTGATGAAATGCGATGTAATGATACATTCTTGATTATTTTTGAAAAGTTAAAGCTGCCGATATAAGTAATTTAATTTGTTTTATTTAGAGTCAGTAGCCTAATTTTGACTAATGGTTTTTGTCTGACTATCTTTTGGTTTATCCGCGGTGTGTCATATCACATCATGTTAGTACAGTATACAGTGCGTTCCAGTGGCGGACTCAGGGGGGGGGCAGGGGGGGCGACCGCCCCCCTTCGTGCCTCCTTGGTTGAAAAAGCGCGCTAAAGTGCCGTAAAGAGTGGCGAATTACGAGAGAAAATCCGATAACGTGCTCAATGAGTGCCCTTCTAATGCCCTTACAGTGCCTACATGGTTGAAAAATTGCTCTCTAGAGTGGTGAATATGAGAGAAAGTGCCTTATTGGCTGCTCTTTACACGCTGGTGGGGGCCGTGTTGGGGAGAATGTGCCCTTTTAATTTTTTCGCCCCTGCCCTTCAAACAGTCTGAGTCCGCCACTGGTGCGTTCAGCATATAGCATCTGTCTAACTTTCAACATTGAATGACTGTGTTGATGTTAAAGCGCTACTTAGCACAGTAACTCCTTTGAACAGGAGCACCCACCGGAACTTAGATTCTTATCAGCCAATCCCTGAAGGCAAGACAACAGCCAATCCCTGAAGGCAAGACAACACGTGTTGAAGTGGCGATGCTTCCATATGAATGGTGACTAGTTTAGACTAAGAACCAATTGTTTTGAATGAGAACACAAAAAAAGTATGTTTTGGTGGGGGGCGTGGCTGTTTTCATAATGACTGTAGTGGCTTTTTGTCAGACTGTAGCTGTGTGTGTTTGTGTAAATATATATGTGCTCATATATATATGTGTGTGTGTAAATTGTGTGTGCTATATAATATGGTGTGTGTGAATGGTCACGCTCTCGTGTCACTTCTTTCAGCTTTATGGAGTGGCAGCTCTTCTGTCGGAGGTAAACTGTTTAATCAAGTTACTGTGTGTGTGTCTGTCTGTGTGTCTGTCTGTGTGTCTGTGTGTGTGTCTCGTGTGTGTCTGTGGTCTGTGTGTGTCTGTGTGTATGTGTATGTGTCTCTGTGTCGTGTGTGTGTTCTGTGTGTGTGTGTCTGTGTGTGTATGTCTGTGTGTATGTGTGTATGTGTCTGTCTGTGTGTGTGTGTGTGTGTGTGTGTCGTGTATGTGTCTCTATGTGTGTCTGTGTGTGTGTGTCTGTGTGTATGTGTATGTGTCTCTGTGTGTGTGTGCTGTGTGTAGTGTGTGTGTGTGTGTATGTGTGTGTGTGTGTGTCTCTGTGTGTGTGTGTGTGTGTGTGTGTGTGTGTGTGTGTGTGTGTGTGTGTATGTGTGTGTGTGTGTGTGTATGTGTGTGTGTGTGTATGTGTGTGTGTGTGTGTGTGTGTGTGTGTGTGTGTGTGTGTGTGTGTGTGTGTAGGACAAAGAGGCTTTTTGTCTCCTCAGCATCTCTGGCTCTCCCCCAGACGACTTTAGACTCTGTTGCCATAGAAACAAAGTATGGGATGCCCTTAAGAGAAATGGGTTGAGGGAGGGAGGGAGACCAGGGGGAGGAGGCAGAGGGGGAGGGAGAGGTGAGGGGCGAGCAGGGGGAGGGGGCAGAGGGTGAGGGAGGGAGGGGGCTGAGACCAGGGGAGAGACCACACCCAAATCAGCAGTCAGCAGAAATGGACGTATTGTGTAAAAATATTTCATTCTTGGAGTCATGGTACTTGAGATTTTTTGGGATATGAACATAACCTTAACTTAACCTAGAAAACAATTGCTTAAATGAGAAATTCTGCAGTATTTCTCTGTCTGAATGTCCCTCACCTCAGCCTCTGTAAGGGGTTTGTCTCACCTAAAGGCCTCAGTCATTAGTCATCGAAGATGCAGGGGCTCTGTCGGCTTTGTGTGTGTGTTTTTGGGGGAAGGGCGGGATCAAAGAACTACTTCAGTATTCCTTATGACCTGTCTTCCATCCCCACTCATTGGCACACAGACACACACATACACACACAGACACATAGACACACACAGACACACACACACACAGACACACACACAGACACATAGACACACACTGACACACACACAGACACATAGACACACACAGACACACACACACAGACACACACACACACAGACACACACACAGACACATAGACACACACACACACACACAGACACATAGACACACACAGACACACACACAGACACACACACAGACACACAAAAACCCACTCTTGTCCCATAGTTGCTTTACTGGTTGTGCTGTGGCACAACCTCAGTCAACAATAGTGTCAGTCGGCCAACCCTCTCTCTCTACCCTGGCCCTAGGCAGGGTTAGGGTCTCTCTACCCTGGTCCTAGGCTGGGTAAGGGTCTCTCTACCCTGGCCCTCTTGGGTCCTCTCCTGGGTCCAGGCGAGGGCTCCCTGGCCTAGTCCGCCCAGCTGGCCCCTAGAGAGAGGCACCCTGGCCTGGTTAAAGAGGGAGGCACCCTGGCCTGGTTAGAGAGGGAGGCACCCTGGCCTGGTTAGAGAGGGAGGCACCCTGGCCTGGTTAGAGAGGGAGGCACCCTGGCCTGGTTAGACAGGGAGGCACCCTGGCCTGGTTAGAGAGGGAGGCACCCTGGCCTGGTTAGAGAGGGAGGCACCCTGGCCTGGTTAGAGAGGGAGGCACCCTGGCCTGGTTAGAGAGGGAGGCACCCTGGCCTGGTTAGAGAGCGAGGCACCCTGGCCTGGTTAGAGAGGGAGGCACCCTGGCCTGGTTAGAGAGCGAGGCACCCTGGCCTGGTTAGAGAGCGAGGCACCCTGGCCTGGTTAGAGAGGGAGGCACCCTGGCCTGGTTAGAGAGCGAGGCACCCTGGCCTGGTTAGAGAGCGAGGCACCCTGGCCTGGTTAGAGAGCGAGGCACCCTGGCCTGGTTAGAGAGGGAGGCACCCTGGCCTGGTTAGAGAGGGAGGCACCCTGGCCTGGTTAGAGAGGGAGGCACCCTGGCCTGGTTAGACAGGGAGGCACCCTGGCCTGGTTAGAGAGGGAGGTACCCTGGCCTGGTTAGAGAGGGAGGCACCCTGGCCTGGTTAGAGAGGGAGGCACCCTGGCCTGGTTAGAGAGCGAGGCACCCTGGCCTGGTTAGAGAGGGAGGCACCCTGGCCTGGTTAGAGAGGGAGGCACCCTGGCCTGGTTAGAGAGGGAGGCACCCTGGCCTGGTTAGAGAGCGAGGCACCCTGGCCTGGTTAGAGAGGGAGGCACCCTGGCCTGGTTAGAGAGGGAGGCACCCTGGCCTGGTTAGAGAGCGAGGCACCCTGGCCTGGTTAGAGAGGGAGGCACCCTGGCCTGGTTAGAGAGGGAGGCACCCTGGCCTGGTTAGAGAGGGAGGCACCCTGGCCTGGTTAGAGAGCGAGGCACCCTGGCCTGGTTAGAGAGCGAGGCACCCTGGCCTGGTTAGAGAGGGAGGCACCCTGGCCTGGTTAGAGAGCGAGGCACCCTGGCCTGGTTAGAGAGGGAGGCACCCTGGCCTGGTTAGAGAGGGAGGCACCCTGGCCTGGTTAGAGAGCGAGGCACCCTGGCCTGGTTAGAGAGGGAGGCACCCTGGCCTGGTTAGAGAGGGAGGCACCCTGGCCTGGTTAGAGAGGGAGGCACCCTGGCCTGGTTAGAGAGCGAGGCACCCTGGCCTGGTTAGAGAGCGAGGCACCCTGGCCTGGTTAGAGAGCGAGGCACCCTGGCCTGGTTAGAGAGGGAGGCACACAAACAGTGACCCAG
The DNA here is from genome assembly GCA_903064625.1 of Mallotus villosus. Taxonomy (NCBI): domain Eukaryota; kingdom Metazoa; phylum Chordata; class Actinopteri; order Osmeriformes; family Salangidae; genus Mallotus; species Mallotus villosus. The sequence goes on along the minus strand of CAEFZP010001310.1, from coordinate 12,255 downwards.
ATGAAGTCCCAACCAGCTGACTGTGTGCTTGGCTGCTCTCTCTGTCTTCTCTGTCTTCTCTGTCTTTTCTGTCTCTCTCTCTCTCTCTCTCTCTCTCTCTCTCTCTCTCTCTCTGTCTCTGTCTCTCTCTCTCTCTCTCTATCTGTGTTCTCTGTTTGAGCCTCTCTCATTCTCAATGTGTTCCTTTCACTGCAATGTTCAAAATGAGGCTAACTTTATTGACGTGAAAATGTAATTTGGTGACACCAAAGTTTAGACCTGTACTCCCTGAAAATGTACTCCCTGTGTCTCACTCTCTCTGATTCTCTTTGTGATTATCTCCCTCCCTTCTACATCTTAGAGGCCAAGACATCTCTGTCTGTCAGTCTGTTTGAAGGTTCTTCTGCTTATCCTCATTGTGGCATTTACACACAAACATAAACGGTTGTGTCTTCCTGTACACACCTCCACTCTTCCTGTGCACACCTCCCCTCTTCCTGTACACACCTCCACTCTGTACTGTCTGCAGAGTGTGTGAATGAACAATGCTCCTTAGGTAATCCTCCTCCCATTCCAGAGCGACAGACAGACAGGGGTTATTACAGCAGAGGGATTCAGCTTTGTGCCTTCAGAGACGAATATATCAGAGTGCGTGTGAGGGATTAGAGAGACATCAAAGAATCGTAACAGAGAATATATTACGGAACACGTTCTCCACTCTCCTTCTCTCTTTGTCATGCAGACTCTATAGGCTTGATCTCTCAGTCACTGTAGAGCATATAGAGTGATCTTGGTGATGGTTGGTTTTCTCAAATTGACACGTTTGTTGAGGAAAGCGATGTGTATAAAGGCTGCAGCGTGACATCTGCAGCGTGACGCATGCAGGGTGACTGGATGTTCCTCTGTTTGCCATCTGCATGGGATGGACCTCCATGTCTGCAGGTGTCTAGAACTCTGGGTGTGATCCCAGGTGTGGGTGAACATCGTCTGAGTGTAAACTGGGGCCGGGCCACGTCTGTTACATATGCACAGCCTGTGTGTGTGTGTGTGTGTGTGTGTGTGTGTGTGTCGGGCCACGTCTGTCACATATGCACAGCCTGTGTGTGTGTGTGTGTGTGTGTGTGTGTGCGTGCGTGTCGGGCCACGTCTGTCACATATGCACAGCCTGTGTGTGTGTGTGTGTGTGTGTGTGTGTGTGTGTGTGTGTGTGTGTGTGTGTGTGTGTGTGTGTGTGTGTGTGTGCGTGTGTGTGTGTGTGCGTGTCTTTGTACATCTTTGTGTTTTTTCCAGTTGCAGCTTGTTCTCTGGCTCAGAGGATTGGGGTTGATCCTGGTAACTATATATACGTTAATCTATACAGGAATCCTGTTCTCTCCAGAAAATAAACCAATCCCCTGAAACCACCTACTCCCTGGGACTAACACACTTAATCTCTCAGACCCAGAAAAATGTATATTCATTTATTTATTTCCATGGAGCTCTTTCTGAAACAGAATTACATAACATCATTAGTGTCGTAGACTGTCCCCGTTTTCTATAACAATGTGCAATGAAATGCTCTTATAAACACAATTCTCATTTTCTCTTAGTTGGCCTGGTGTCTGCACAAACAGCTGGTCTAACATTGACAGGGTTAGGGTTAAAGTTTCTTTACAATATAACAACCTCAACAAGAACCCAGATAGTTGTACAGGTGTTAAAGTTCCAAACATCTGTTGGAGAAGCTATGATTCAGATTAGATATTGCATTTTGCAGTTTGTCAGATTTGACTCTTTGAGTAGAGAAGGGATCTGGGTCTTAATGGGGCCTGAATCAGGATGAGGCCAAGTTGGAGGCCCTGGCCTCCTTCAGGGTGAGGCCAAGCTGGAAGCCCTGACCTCCTTCAGGATGAGGCCAAGCTGGGGGCCCTGGCCTCCTTCAGGGTGAGGCCAAGCTGGAAGCCCTGGCCTCCTTCAGGATGAGGCCAAGCTGGGGGCCCTGGCCTCCTTCAGGATGAGGCCAAGCTGGGGGCCCTGGCCTCCTTCAGGGTGAGGCCTAGCTGGAGGCCCGAAAATCAAACTGCAGGACCTGCATAAGGGAACTGAGGAATGTAGCTAGATAGAGCATTTAGAATAAGGCTGTGTGGTCCAGCAAACAGCAGGAGAAAGGAAGAGAGGTGAGGCAGGCATTGTTTGTGCTAGTGGTCTGTCTGTTTACCCGATCTCTGAACAAGAACCTCAGTTTCCTCTTTTGAAGATCCCTGATTCATGGCAGGAAGGAACTTCTGCTCTCTGCAACTTCCCTTTAAACTCGGCTTGTCATCAAAACACTCCGAACTTCAATTCAGTTTGAATTAAACAGGCCCACTTTCTGCTTCACTGGAATATCCCTCCCGAATTTTACCTCTGGCTTTGACCTCGTCTGTGTGAAACCCGTAGCCCTTGAGCCAACCCCCGACAGGAGAATGTTCCCTCGTTTTACTGGCGTTTAACGGCTCTCAGATGTTGCCGCCCGACAGCCTTTCTCGGTTAGTCTTCGTGCCTGCTCACTGTGCAAGCCAGTGAATGCACCCCTACTGAGCTCTTAGAGCACTCTGATAGGTCTACTGAGGGAATTGAAGGCGGGAGCATTTGATGCGAGTGGTGGAACCACTGTCAATCTGTAGCGATTACGCCCCGCCCCCGCCCCGCCCCCTCCTCCTCCTCTGCTCTCCGAGCACTCAACGTGACAGACGCTCACAGGCAAGCTGTGTTTGGGTGAGCGTCGAAGCGCGTTAGCATGCACGTATGATGACAGGATGTAGCGGTTGAAATAGAGGAAAAGAAAACCGTGTTGTCTAAGATATTGCGATGTGACAAACGGAAACCATAGAAATGACTGTGACAAGCGCGAGGGCCGGAGCAGAGCGTGCGGACGGCAGGTCATGATGGCAGACAGGATCAGGACTGCTCGCTGCTGCTGCGCTTTTGTTTAATGCAACAGCGGATTTTCACGATTTTACCAAACTCCCAGAAATAGTTGCAATACTTTCCAACTAACCTGCAAACCTTGGAAAGCGGCGGCATGGCGAGCCAAAACGACTGCTCTGTGAAGGTTTCTTTAAGGTAAGCTCTTTGACGCGCCTCTCAATGTCTACTGAAAGATTTCTGCCGACCTTTGCGGATCACATTGTGTGTGTTTGTCTGTTGCCCGTTGATCGATACACATTAAAAACATATTTCCCCCACACGTGCGCCCTATTAATGCCATTAGCTGGCTTTGTTTGATCTCCCGGTGTAGTCACTGTGTGAGGATAAATGCACGAGATATATTTACCTTTACACATGGGTGTTCCCTTACTATCCTATTGAAGCCATGCCTGAAGCATGCGCGCGTCTGGAGATGACGACAGTCTTATCCTGCAGGAGCCAGGGTCTAACTGCTTTTCTTATTTATTTGTTATAATGCGCTGAACAGTTAATATTGACTGATCGGTTTGTCTGTTAATAATCCGGTCTCATCCTAGTCCATGAGCACGGGGCGTTTTTTTGACCGCAATGAAATATCACATTTCCTCCATGTGATCTTTTTGCAGGTTGTTCAGGGTCGTTAAAACATGTTTGAATGAATGGAATCCGTCATTTGGTTTGAACTGAGATTGCATTCTGAAAATGACAAAAGGTCCTGTCCTTTTAAAGGAACAATCGTCCTTCATCATCTTTGTTATCCAAGACTGTCACAGCCTAGATTATCGATTGTATTTTATTATAGGATAGTCTGTCACATAACCTAGATTATTGATTATATACTATTAGAGACTGGAATGTTTGACAATTGATCCATATGGGACAATTAAGGACTGTTTTGCGTCAAGGCTGAATTAAGTCGAAGTTCTTGTCTTCATGACAGTTCAGTGAACGTAAAGCCTAAATAATGTGAAAAGACATGACTTCAGTAGGTTAACCTAATTGGAACTGTATCTGCAGTCATGTGTAGTTTCAGCCCCGCGGCGAGTCTGGGGTCTGTCGGCCCATTGTTTAACCGTCTCCCGCAACGGGGGGGACTGAGCGGTGAAACACAGCCGAGCAGACGAACACAGTTTCGAATTGAGCCGTGGTATTGATGGTCCTATTTCCCGGGGCTGTAACCCATAAATATAGGTTAGTAGCTCGCTGTCAGTAGTGAGTTATCTTTGTTGTCAGTAGTGAGTTATCTTTGTTCGCGGTGCCGAGTAGAGGAAGTGTAGAGATACTTTCTGCTGATGCTTTAAAGGGACGTGGAAAGAGAAGCACGGCTGATGTTGGAGTGTTTAAACCAGACATACTAACTGGTTCATTAAGATGGCCTCTCGGTAGACTGGAATCATGTGAGGATGAGGAGAGCTGGCAGATGTCAGCACGGAGGTCACAACCCTAACCCCAGCTCGAGGTCACACTTCTCACACACCTTTCACGCTGTGCCGCCTGACACAGTCTGTCAACACCCAGGAGGAACATATACAGTCTGTATATATACAGTCTATATACTATGTTCCCAGCTGGGTGTATGTTCAGACGGCCTGTTCAAAACTTAAATGGACAACGGATAAAACACTTAAAACAAACATACAATTCATCAGTAATTTAGTTGGAAGATTTATTGATGGAGAACATTATTTACTAAATCAGCATGTCATTGACAGATCTGCCTGAATAGGCCATTATCTCTCTGTAGCTGCATGTGGCTGTATTTGCATGCATCGTTCCTCATGACTAGGACTGAAGGTAGCACTGGGGATAAGAAATATAGGAACTTCACAAACAAACAGAGAAACAGGAGAACTTCCTGAGGAATAAAACAAGGTTTCCTCATGACGGTGGTCTTTTTTCCCCAAAACCACAGATACGAAGGTGTGACCAACCCCTAACCCTAACCCTGTGACCCTGCTCCAGCTTTGCTGCTTGTTTTCTTACTGAGTTCTGCTGAGTTCCACACCTGGGTTTAATAGGTGTGTGTGTGAAGGGGATTATGGATGAGACACACACACCACCCCCAGGCCTGCCAGGCCACACACACACACACACACACACACACACACACCACACACACACACACACACACACACACACACACACACACACACACACACACACACACACACACACAGAAGCTGTTTGTTTTCTGAATGTCACAGATGTGACTGTCAGAATCCTGGAAGCTGGACTAAGCTATGAACAGTGGGACTCTCATTGTGATGTCATAACTACACAGACCAGCCCCTTGTGATGTCATAACTACACAGACCTGCCTCAAGCACTCCTTACAGAGGTGTGGAGGCAACGACCATGTGTTATAAATGGACACAAAGACAAATCTGTTTACCGCTGTCTTGTGAGCAGAGGCGGGAAGGAGGAATGGATGGAGATAGGGATGGAGGGAGGGGGGGAGAGAGACAGAGACAGAGATTATCATACAGGCAGACATCTTCCTGAGGCACTCTTAAAATTAATTTCCCCATAAGCCCCAGGGAGCCTAGACAACGCAGGTCCCATGGGAGTCATCAGCTCCGTTGATGATGAGATGAAAATAATTTCAGAAACAGAAAAGGCATGATTCCGTTGTGGAGACGTGGACAGTCTGCACGGGATCTGTCAAGGACCTAACTGATGTTAAAGACAGAGTGTGAGTTAGCAGAACAGCAGAGACAGAAGGGTAAGGGTTAACCTAACCTGCGTAGGGTACCTAACCCTAACTCACACAACTGAAATATATAAGAGGGCTTTAAACTGGACTTTTACAAATGGTTTGTTTTTATTGTAGTCGTGTGTCCTGTGTGTAGGCTACCAGTCTGGCCTGCTTCCTGTTGACTGTGTGAACAGTCCACGAGGCTGTGTGTGTGTGTGTCTGTCTGTGTGTGTGTGTGTGTGTCTGTCTGTGTGTGTGTGTCTGTCTGGGTCAGGCAAATCTCTAGGGTTTCTGCATTTAACAAAAAAAAAGCAAATACAAGACTAAGTGAAACTCGAAGCACAGACACACAGTATAGCAACAAGTCTCACCACTGTAATAATCAACACAAGATGCACGCTAAGCACTTCCTGTTTTCCCGGGTCACATTTGGTTCGACCTTTCACCCCATGTGGAGCTAGTACTCACAGGGCTCTCAGAGCCTCACGTATTACAGACATTTCTCACGGTCTCACGCAATACCTTGTATTTCTCAGACATTTCAACCATTTCTCATGCTGAGAAATAAGGGATAACTTGTCCCGCTATATACAATTCAGGGAGAGGGAGAGGGGAGAGGGAGAGGGGGAGAGGGAGAGGGAGAGGGAGAGGGAGAGGGAGAGGGAGAGGGAGAGGGAGAGGGAGAGGGAGAGGGAGAGGGAGACATTTACATTACATTTACATTTATTCATTTAGCAGACGCTTTTATCCAAAGCGACTTCCAAGAGAGAGCTTTACAAAAGTGCATAGGTCACTGATCATAACAACGAGATATCCCCAACATTGCAAGTAGTCAAACATGAATCATACATTGAGGAAAAAAATAAGTGCCAAAGGGAAGAATCATAAGAGCATGAAATTAAACAAGTTACAATTGAGCAACATGAACCTTAAAAGTGCCCGAGTGTACCTGTGGAAGAGCAAACAACAGTAAACTACCTCACAGCGAGTACAATCATTTTTTAAGGGAGAGGGAGAGGGAGAGGGAGAGGGAGAGGGAGAGGGAGAGGGAGAGGGGAGAGGGAGAGGGAGAGGGAGAGGGAGAGGGAGAGGGAGAGGGAGAGGGACGAGGGAGAGGGAGAGGGAGAGGGAGAGGGAGAGGGAGAGACTGTGTATAGTAAATATCAGCCCTTAACAGAACCAGGCATTCTGATCAGAGTGTGTATGACATGGACAGAAACAGTGTGTTTGTGTTTGGCATAGCTGCACCCATCCTTTATGTTCCCACAGAGACACAAGGCAGTGTGTGTGTGTGTGTGTGTGTGTGTGTGTGTGTGTGCTTCATGGTTGTATTACTCCTCCTATCCCAGCCAAGGTCAGTATGATAGTTGTTGATGAAACCCATTGAATTCTGAGTTATTTACATTTGAGGTCTATTTCTCAGTGTAATATTATGTTTCTCTTACTCACACACACACACACACACACACACACACACACACACCACACACACACGTACACAGACATAAGACACACGTACGCAGGTACACACACACACACACACAGGACCATGCTGGTCCATAGAGGCCGGTGTGTGGCCTCCTCTGGCACACTCTTGACGCCTCTCTGGGCCTCTGGCCTAACTTCAGAGGACACTCACACACACACACACAC
>CAEFZP010001310.1:0-2500 GCA_903064625.1 Mallotus villosus | reverse complement strand
TCAGACCCTGATAGAAGATGAGGACCACGCCGTTGACTCGTTTGAATTTCAACGTTGTTCAGGAAACTATTGATTATGTGTCTTATTGAGTCCAGAGATCAATTTTCCTTCAACAGAATCTAGGCAATGTACAGATCAGTGGGTTTTGCTTTGACTTAGACAGCTTAGAGAGACAGAAGAGAGGAGGGAGAGTTACAAAACGCTGAGCAAATGGATTGTAAATCCTTCTCAGCACCCTGTCCTTCCATGAAAGAGGAGAAAAATAGAAACAACCAACAAAATCTCTTGCCACAGTGCTCCCAATCAGAAACATACTTGAGTTCAGAAATTGTTTCCAGATAAGCAAGCCGTAGTGATCAATGCCACACCTTTCACCTTTCACCTAAATATGAAGTTTAGGCCGGTCTTTGGCCTGAAACTCCCGGGCTGAAAAGTGGCCCCACTCCGGCCCTGCTTAATTGTGTCACAAACAGCAATTACGGAAGTCAACAATTATTTTAAATTAATTCACCATTTGCTTTGTGGTGGGAATGCAATATATCAGTAGTTTTGTTTGTCTGATTGTCATGTAAAGGTGAATGGTTCCTTAATGGAGTGGTGCTTCCAGAGCACTCAAATAAAATAAAATAAAAATTGATTTGTATAGCCCTTTTTACACGCAATGTTGTCACAGAGATTAAATTAAATCTGAGTTGTGTCAGACTTTTTGTGGAAAAGTTTTGTAGAAGTTTTTTTTATGTAGCCTTCTTGTGAAAGAAATATTAGAAGTCTAATGTTGCATCTTCAGCATGCTTCAGCTTACACTGATAGCCAGCTTGTAAAGAAGCCGCTTGTCCTCCATACTGTGGCCAGTGATAAGGGTTAGGGATCTGTGGCTTCTCCACCCAGTCCTGCTTCAGTCTGTGTAGTCTGCATCATCTTGTCCAGGTCACTGTGTAAAACTCTTATTCTGTTTAAAGATACATTATTGAACACTGTTCCTGTGGGCTTGCTGGCCTGCATGGGCACCCCTCCACACACACACACACTCACCCCCCCTCCACACACACACACACACACACACTCACCTCCACTCCACACACACACTCACACAGCCCAAACACATGATGATTCACTTACTGACTGGTGATGTGATCCCTCTGTGCGTGTGTGTGTGAGATGACAGGCATCGTCGACTTCATGGTTATGATGAGACTGTTGACATGAGGGGCTTTTAAGTACCGTCGTAAAATGACTGTCAGTGTGATATGTGTGTGTGCAGTGTCTCTTCTCTCTGTGTGTGTGTGGAGAAAATAAGCCAAGAAGGCCTTCTACTTAACTTATGTCCAGAAAACATGTAAATTCCCTGACATGTACACATGTACACACGGTTCTGCTCCCATACCTGGTGTCTGTCAGTTCACACACACCTCTGTATCAGTCGCTCATCTCTCTCAGGATGATGTCATATCCTGCCTGTCTGCTGAGTTCCCACAGCTCAGCACAGATGCTCCTGTCTGCCTGTTAGCACTGTCCAATCAGAATGGCCGACAGTCGATTGCATAATATATTTACATTTCACAACAATTCGATTGCATAATACATTTACATTTCACAACAACGTGTTGCTGTGCTTCATGAATTGTGATATCTGTCAAACTCGCCCATCAAAGTCAGTGGGTGGGGCTAGCGTGAATCTAGTCTGATCCATTGCTTTGGTCTGAAGTAGATTGCCTGGATAGAGAGACGATGGAGTTGGTGAGAGACATTTTAGACTTAGCTGAGGATGTGGAGGACCTGCTGACCCAGAGCATGTAGCGACTACAGCAGAGGAACTTATTGAAGTTCTCTGAGTTATTTCTGCACTTTGCAATGCTACGGCTAATAATCACCTGGTTTGTTTTTCTTTTCCCTCTGTTGTACCGAGCTCGTACCGAATCGTCATGTCTGAACCGCGGTATGAACCGAACCGTGAATTCAGTGTACCGTTCCACCCCTACTAGCTATCACTAGCTAACTAGCCAACGGATTTGAGCAGTAACATTAGCTAGGCTAACTAGTTAACCATTTTTGGCTACATTATAATGTACTTATGACGGTATGTAACGGACGTAGCCACGCTCCGTCACAACAAGGTGTCGTTCGCCACTCGCTGGACTCGAACACACAACCTATGACTTGCCAAGCGCGACCACTACCAACTACGCCAAAGAAAAGCTAGCTCTTCGATGACGCGGGTGGTCCATTACATATCTGAGGAGTGAGTTTCACCGATTCACACCGGTTCCTACTCAATTATCTATAGTTATAAGAAGAGACATAAAGACAAGGGAGAGGATACCTCTGAGCCTGCAGCATGTCACATGAGGTTTATGTCTGAACCTGCACAGCAGGACACTGACTAGAGATAACACATGGTGCTGCCTTCCACTACAGGAGGGGGGAGAGAGGACTAGAGATAACACATGGTGCTGCCTTCCACTACAGGAGGGGGGAGAGAGGACTAGAGATAACACATGGT
>CAEFZP010001309.1:0-16301 GCA_903064625.1 Mallotus villosus | reverse complement strand
ACAATTGTGTTGTTAAACATCTTTCTTTAAAACACATATGACACTTTTAGCGAATTAACATCCAGTGTGTTGATAGTAGGTCTTGTGTTTATTAAAGAATGGTAAAACATACCTTGATGCATTTTTCTGTCAGAGTATGCGACTGTCTGAAGACTGATCTGAGAAATCACACCAAGTCTCGGAGAGATGGTTTCTGGGTCTGAGCAAGTCTGAGTCGGGAGATCAGGATGTTTGTTTCTTATATAGTTAGAGGAGGGCTGGAATATCAGCCACTCACAGGTGGGTGCCACCCACACAGAACCCTGGCAGTATATAAGTACAGAACATGATCAGTATATGAGTACACACTGCATGTGTTGTCTTCTACAGTGCAACAGACCTTCTCCACAGTCAGGATGGGTTCCGGAAACTCTATTCCAGCAGGTGATAATCTTATCAACTTTAGATTTATGAAAACACTGTATGATAATATGTTTAGCTTGAACCAGAGTGGCACCTAACATGTAATTCTGTGTCATGTCAATTTAGCAAAAACAAAATGTCATATTTGATGTCATTGATTGTTGTAAAGTATCTATTATCTATATAGGCACTATTGGGCTACAATCAATGTGTGCTTTCAGATGTTATAGAAGATCAAATATTTTGTATTTTTTCTTTTGCAGGCCAATCTCTGAGAATTGTGATGATTGGAAAAACCGGAGTGGGAAAAAGTGCAGTTGGAAACAGTATTCTCGGAAAACGTGCTTCCTTTAGATCTTGTCCCAGTAGCTCTTCAGTGACTAATAATTGTAAGAAAAAGTCAGTTACTGAGAACAGGCAGATAGAGGTGGTGGACACACCAGGGATTTTAGATACATCAAAAGAAGCTGAGGAGATAAAAAGAGAGATAGTAAAATGTGTTCAGTTGTCCTCTCCAGGCCCACATGCCTTCCTGCTGGTGATCCAGGTTGGAAGATTCACCAAGGGAGGAGGAGAACTCAGTGAAGGCTCTGGAGGAGCTGTTTGGACCTGAGGCCTCCAAGTACATGATCGTGCTGTTCACTCATGGTGACAAACTAGAAGGTCACACAATACAAAACTACGTGCACAGCGGCAATCAGAAGCTCAGAGATGTTATCCAGCGCTGTGGCAGCAGGTTCCACGTGTTTGACAACACAAAGAAAAGAAACAGACATCAAGTCGTTGAGCTGATCAAGATGATTGACAACATGGTGGCAGCAAACGGGGGAGGATGCTACACTGATGACATGTACAGAGAGGTGGAGAGAACAATGTGTCTCAAGAAAGTAGAAAGAAGAAAAATGAAACAGAAAAATCCTGAGACAGAATTATCTCCAATTCATGATTACTTATTCCTTCCTTCTCTCGTGGAAAGAGTCCAAATGTTTCAGATGATTCTCGAATTAGGTGAAAAGGTACATGGGAATGATAGAGGCCTTATCCCGGTATCCAATTAAAAACATATAGATCTGCTTTAAAATTAGTGTTAAAAGGCTTTTGCCTTACGTGTCTGCTTCTGTTGTGTATCAATTTCAGCATTCTTGTTTTATTTGCATATGTATTGATTTGAGGGTATGGATTATGTAGCCGACTTGCTTTGCAAGACAATTAATATTTCTTTCAAGTCTTTCCATGTTCTCTTCATTGTGTTTACTTCCCTAATACTTTCTCCTGATGAATTTGACTTCAACGGATAGTGCAAACAAAAGGTATGTGTGTGAGTCTATAATCCTGTGTCAGATGAAGTCACTCTTATAGAAGCTGTAAATACCTAACCCTAACCCTTATAGAAGCTATTAAGACCTAACCCTAAAGACAATGATTGGGATGTCCAGTTGGTTCACTTCTTAAAGACAAATGTCATTTATTGTAAATTGTTTGGATAAACTGTTATAAACTGTATGAATAAAATGTGTTAAATCATTCACAATATTTTAACTTCTTGTAGCAGCATATAAACTGCCAGTACATTGATTACAAAACAGAACTAGACTCCAAAAACATCAGGAACAAATGTAATTCCCCAACAACGTTAGCTATGTCAGGCTAAAATTAAATGTCTCTGTGACAAAAATGCGTCCACTAAAGGCCATGACTTCAGTCAACACACCTGCAGTCAGCTGACGACAAGACGCCTGGCCTGAGTGCCTGATCTAGCTTCGCCCATTTATAAACAGGCAGCGTTATGAAAGTTGTAGTTTGTAACCGTTTATTTGAGGTGTATTTATGTTTGTGTGCGTCAAAGACACATTTCCTTTTTGACAGACACAAACCTTTTTCAATTTCAAAGGTTTGTCATTAAATGTGCATTATTATTATTATGAAATCGCAACTCTGATCACTTCTGGGAAAACGCATTCGCGTTTAATTCTCATTGACAAAGACTGCACTAAGTCTACTTTCGACACATTTTTATTTGGGTTTTGACACTTTATTTTAGTCAACATGATTGTGTGAAATGAATGTAACACATACATTTACATAAAACATGCTCCTAAAACTGAAAGTGAAGGAGTTTGATCTGAACAGATAAGCATGATGGGTGAATTCCTGACATGTTTCATGAGAGAATGTTCTGTTGCGTGTGAGGCGTCTGTGATGCTACCACACCCAGCACCTAGGCCCAGTGTGGTGACACATGAGGATTCATCTCATGCCAGAGTCCTACTTTTAATTCCAAAACACTGATGCTCTGACACTTAGTCAAACCTGATCTAACAACTGAAAATAAAGATGTTTATGGTGCAAGGTTAGCAACTTTTTCCAATGCTTAGTCTATGGTTCACTTATTAGTCTATGGTTAACTTATTCTAAATAAATGACATTCCTGTAAATCGTTTGTATAAACTCGTCTACTGAGTGACAACAAATTTGTCCTGAAAACAGATTTCAAACAATAAAATGTAAATTATTCACACTTCTTATAGCAGCATATTAACTGCCAGTACAATGATTACAATACTTCACAAGACTTAAATTGTATTTGTAAACTAGAGAGTGTACAATTTCTGGGGAAATTGTAGGGTGTGCTTACTTGGATGCAGGTGGGTCCGTTCCCTTGAATGTTTCCATTCTAGTGATATTTTCAAGCATTTAGCCTACTCATATTGCATAATTCATTAAGATCCCTCTTTGAAACAAAAGAACCCCCTTTGAAACAAGCTGTAACAACGTTGTCACTGGCAATATTTCAGATGGAATTCAAATGCGATTCAAACAGTGACGACTGCTAACTGAAAATATGGGCCCCAAAACGCAAATAAATGAGACATTAATCTATTGGGAAATGGCTAATAGCCTACAAAAGAAGTTTGATAGAGGAAAGCTGGCTGCTGATTGTTTGAAAGCGCCGGAAATGAGGACAGTACTACACACTGCCAGTGCCAGGGTGACCGAGTCTGACTCTGAGGCTAACGACGTCAAACCAAGATGCGGTCTCACTCAAATTCCAAGTTCACACAAATCACAAAAATATGCTGACCCACTGGCTGTCTTGGAAATCGCCATATCTTAAGCTAAATTATTTGAGTGAGACACTCGATACACCGCGCCTCACTCAATACACACCATATAAATATATCTATGGTGTGTAGCCTACGGTCTTGGATGCCACAGCTAAACTTTATGTCAAAAGAAACGTTGTAATTTCCGGCGCTGATGTCAAACTTGTTTACGTTTTGGGGGGGCATATTTTTGTATCCACCACCTGGCTGTCTTCACAATAGTCATTTTGTCATAACATTGCCCTCCTTCTGTTTTTTGGTTTAGAATTGACCGAACGATCAAATTACGAAAATACTGACGCTTTCTAGCATGGCTGCCTCCTAAGACTAGGCGGTCTCACAGGCGACCCGCATTCGCTGAAATTGCAAAGACTTTCACGACCTAAATAAAAAAATCGAGATATCAGTTCCACTCAAAATCGCTTTCTCAACAAAGCCAAATAGTTGGGATTTTTTGGGGGTGGTATTTTTCACTCATAATCTAACCTCCAATTTGCGTGCTATTACGAAAATACGTTCTAGCATGGCTGCCACCTAAAACTAGGCAGTCTCACGGGAACGTCTCTATCACTTTTTATCCATGCGTCGTTGCTAGCGTGTTCTGACGTAGTGACGTGGGCTAGAATTTAGTACCCTTTGCCGACAAAATACACTTTTTGCCACAAAAACGTTGTATCCTCCTAAACTGTGCAACGGAACGAAAATCTGAATACAAGCAACTCAATCTCTACCAAGACGAAACTTTTGACGTCGACGTTGTCTATGTAGCGCAAATATTGACCGAGTTTTAGGGGCGCAAAAAGAATAATAATATTATATATGTGAGATAACAAAGGTTGGCGCTTCATCCCGAAGCGCACACCCAATAAATGTCATTCCTCAACAACATTAGTGATGTCAGGTTCAAATAGAATGTGATTGTGACCACGGCAACCCGATTCTGGGTGGAGAGGTGGACTCGTACAGGGTCTGGTAGGTGCAGCGTTCTGTCACAGCAGTGGACGTTCAAGCTGCAGAGATCCTTCCTGTAAAGACAACTTTACAGGAAGGAACTATAAAGAAGAAAGTCATGCTGTTATCACGACTGACAAAGAACCATCAACAAAGTGCCATCAACGAGGTATGTGGAACAGTTTATTTAAAGATGATTATAACCCTAAACCTCAGACCACAAGGAAACTCTCCAAATGCACATGTAACAATGTGTAACAATGTGTTTGGCACCATAACAAATACATTCCGATTCAGTCTGCTTCTTTTCTATTTAAGGAGTGAGAAAGAAAAGTAAACCAGTTTGCTGCTAAATTCTACAAGTGTTACGGGAACTTCCACTGTGATGCTGTCACACCCAGCACCTACCTCCAGTCTGTCACACCCTGTGACATGCCAAAGGTACAACATACGGTAATGACAGTAAATCATAGTTGTATTTATTTGGTTATCTATTTCCTGGTCTCATTTCCACAGGTGAGCTGCAGGTAGGATTAAGATAAGCTGCAAAGTGACTGGCAGGTAAACATCTGAAGTTGCAGATCAGAGTTGAGGTCTTATCCTCCTAAATATCAGTTAGCTCTTAACTTTATATTCTCTTTGGCGTTTTACTAAAACATAAATCAGTGTGAAACATAACTATAAGCAATATCACAGGTGGTTAATGAACATCAAACGTAAGAAATATCATTCCTGCAATTCCTGCAGTTCACTGCCTCTTAAACAACATCCACATTCTCAGCGTTCTACCTCCCCCTGCAGGCTGACATGTGTAACTACATCCATCACATCACAAACAGCAGCATCCTCTGGTTCTTTTGTAACCCTCAGTTAGGTGTTAGCAGTAATACCTGGTTATGGTTCAGAGCCTTGATTCAGTCTTCCATGAGCAATGCAAATAACAATCAATACATTACAAATACATAACCCAATCAATCATACTGTGTGAGTTATTTCCAAGTATTTATTTCTGAAAAAACACATGTTTGATTTAGAGCAGTAGAGGAAGCATGTTCCTGCGAGCAGCGTGACGAGCAGCGTGACAGTTGTGATGTCAGTTTATTGCTGTTGTTGCTATCAGGAGATTCTGTATCATTTCTTTTCTAGGTCAGTTGAGGATATATCATTTTATTGGTCAATCAAGGATATATTATTTTACTGTTAGGGCTAATAATCAGTAGGTTGTTGGTTTGATTCCCGGCAGTAAATTATGTTGTGTCCTTGGGCAAGGCACTTCACCCTACTTGCCTCGGGAGAATGTCCCTGTACTTACTGTAAGTCGCTCTGGATAAGAGCGTCTGCTAAATGACTAAATGTAAATCTGTGGACTAGACACACACTGAGCTAAAAGTGAGTTTCCTGTCCTAAAACACATTTTATATTGTTTACTACAACTAATCACTGCTACATTACATTTGATTTATGTACCAGGTGTTTTTATCCAAAATTACACATACAACTATTCCATAAAGTGCATATATGAAGTGAAGCAGAAGATGGAGGACCAGAGCTTTAGCAGTGTGTGTGTGTGTGTGTTGTGTGTCTGTGTGTGTGTCTGTGTGTGTATGTGTGTGTGTGTGTGACTGTGTGTGTGACTGTGTGTGTGTCTGTGTGTAGCAGCAGTTCTGTGGTCAGAGTGAAGGAACGGTCTGTTTGGACCAGGCTTAGTTTGACTGTTTTCTATGACCCAAAAGCTGCAGGATCTGATACTGACTTCACAATAAGGCAAAGGTTAGATGATGATCATAACACAGATTTACAATCAAACAGCTGATATAGACACAAATCCTACCAGGAAACAGGTCAAAGTAATCAGGAACCTGCATGACATGACTCTCTCTCTCCCTGACCTTCCTGTCAATATATACATGTTCCAATAAAGCAAAAACAGATACAACTAGAGAGCATACAATTTCTGGGGAAATTGTGAGGGTGTGCCTGCTTGTCCGTCCCTTTAAGTTTTTCCCTTCTAGTGATATTTTCAAGCATTTAGCCTACTCACAGTCTATTGCATAATAATTCATTAAGAACACCCTTGGAAAGAAGCTACTGTAACAACGTTATCACTGGAAATATTTCAGATGGAATCGCGATTCAAACAGTAGCTCTAGTTAGCTCTAGTTAGCTCTGCTAACTTATGACATGCCCCCAAAAACGTATATAAGCTTGACATTTATTTAGTGGAAAATCGCTCATGCATAAAAAGCTCAATAGCGATCATTGTCAGTAACAACGCAAAATGCGATAAAGCCCTTTGTGGAGAAGCTGTCCCGGTAAATTGTGTTCGTCTTGGTGGCGATCGTTGGTTGAACGTTCCGTTGTACGGTTTAGGCTGAAATTCAATATTGCTTTCATTAACAGATTGACAAGTTTAGGCTGTGTCAATGAAGTTCGGGTTAGTAGTCAGACAGCTTCACCTATTGAAATACTTTTGATTTAAGAGAGTGCCGAACATGTTCTGTCGCCGTTTGACTTCTTACTGTAAACAGCTGTGGATGTTTTTGTTAGCTACACAGTGCCTCGCGTAGGCTACAGCATTGCAGTACTGGTTTGAAATCACAGGTAATGATTATTTCACCAACAAATCGTTTACTTGTAATCTAATGTCATAATAAATCGTACAACGAAAATGTATTTGTGAGTAATGTTTATTTTAACGATTGAAAACATGCATCATAGACCGCTGTAGTAGGCTCATGTGTTGCCCGGGCAACATAGGCTAATGTCATGATGCTAATGCTTCAGTGAAATAGTAGACTACCGTTTCCGAAAGTATATGTAGTTCCTCAATAATATCAGCTTATATTGTACATTGCACTTCACAATTGTGTTTCATATCACAAAGTAAAATGAGTAAATAGTTATCACCCTGGACTCTTTGCTTGTGGCGTTTCTGCAGCTACCTTGCAGTAGCGTTAAAGCTATAGTTAGCCTAGCTATCTCCCAGAAGTTAACAAGCTGCTAAACTAATGTTCTGCTAGAGGTAGTCACGCGTGTTTCGTGACGTTAGTAGCGTCAGTGACTGTGGCTAGCAAGTTAGCCAGGTAAATAAAAAGACAAGCAACTCAATGGCTACCAACTTTTGACATAACGTTTTCTAAGTAATAGCAAAATATTGACGGATGCTTAGGGGGGGCGGCACGATACCATCTTTGCTGTGTAACAGTCTTCTATGCACGTCGTATATAATGCGTCGTTGCTAACATGTGCCGACAATGTGACGTAGGCTATTATAACTGAGTAGTCTACCCTTTGCCGACAAAATCAACTTTATGCCACAAAAACGTTGTATGGTCATAAACTGTGCAACGGAACGTACATAAAAGTAATAGCATATCAATCGCTAGCAAGACGAAACTTTTGACACGTAGTTTGTCTATGTAGTCCAAATATTGACCGAGGATTAGGGGGGCTAAAATAAATAATAATAATAATAAATATATATGTGAGATAACAAAGGATGCGCCACGGTTCGTGGCACACCCAATAATATATATGTGAGATAACAAAGGATGCGCCACGACGTGGCACACCCAATTAAACAAACACATAAACCACCATAAAGATTTACCGGCATTTAGGTCAAACTCGTTCACTCTCAGTTTTAGAGTCGTGTTTATCTCTTATCAGGTCAGTTCCATCCAGATCACCGGGTTTTATCTGGACATTAAAGTGGAGACACAGAAACTGCCCCAGGCTGGTAGATAAGGACCAGTAGGACACCTGGAACTGCCCCAGGCTGGTAGATAAGGACCAGTAGGACACCTGGAACTGCCCCAGGCTGGTAGATAAGGACCAGTAGGACACCTGGGGACAGTTAGGGTTAGGGTTCTGAAGTGTAATTACGCTTTTTGGATGGGATCAAATTTGAAAATGGGTTGTTCAACAACAATAAAAAAGATTCTGATATTGGACTAGTTCACGTAATCCATTCTTGGTTTTGATCTGGAGCAAACCTTCAATATGTGTTGTTCAAAACGTTTTAGTAGGATTGGGATACCTTTGATCCAAAAAATTGAGATCATTCTGATTCCAGCAGAAGGGTGGATTCAGGGTGTAACATTTAATAAAACTTGAAATTGGTCAAATAAAACAATATTTGTATCATGTAATTCATATATATTTATTTATATGTAAGAGCAGAAGTACAGATTATTCTGGCAGAAGAACAAGTCATTCTTTCCCAACTTTCAGATTTTTAAACACATCTTCAAAATATTCACATTGTATTTGAGAAGAATGTATATTTGTTTATTTGAGTTACGTTTCTGTTATGAGACACTGTAGAGATTAAGTGCATGACTCATTGTCTAACTGAAGGATAGCTTGAAAAAGAGTAACTCTTTCCGTGAGGATAGGAATGAAGGAGAAAACATAATCTATAACCTCAGCCAATTCTCTTTCTGTGTTCTGCTGCTGGATCTTTCTCTCCACCTCTCTGTACATGTCATCAGTGTAGCATCCTCCCCCCGTTCCCTGCAACCATGATGTCAATCATCTTGATCAGTCGAACAACTTGACGTCTGCTTTTCTCCCCTGTGTTGTCAAATACATGGAACCTGCCGCCACAGCGCTGGATCACCTCTCTGAGCTTCTGACTGCCTTCACGCACGTAGTTTTGTATTGTTTTACCTCCAAGTTTTTCCCCATGAGTGAACAGCACGATCATGTGCTTGGACGCCTCACGTCCAAACAGTTTCTCCAGAGCCTTCACTGAGTTCTCCTCCTCCCTGGTGAATCTTCCAACCTGCATCACCAGCAGGAAGGCATGTGGGCCTGGAGAGGACAGCTGAACAGATCTCACTATCTCTCTTTTTATCTCTTCAGGTTGTTTTCCTGTATCTAAAATCCCTGGTGTGTCCACCACAGATATCTTCCTGTTCTCAGTAACTGACTTTTTCTGAGAGTTTTTAGTCACTGAAGCGCTACTGGGACAAGATTTAAAAGCTTTTGGGTTGTTGAGAATTGTGTTTCCAATTGCACTTTTCCCCACCCCCGTTTTTCCAATCATCACAATTCTCAGAGTTTCACCTACAAAACATTACAATAAAATAAATTAAATGATATTCTCTTAGTAGAGTTTCTAGAATCAGAGTCACAATCATTAATAGTCTTATACTTATCAAGATTTCATCTCATGCATTCTTGTAATGGGAGAACAGGTTTCCAGAAAGGTTTTTCAGAGAAAGAAAATGTGTAGAAATTATTTTCACCTTTCGGAATAGAGTTTCCCATCTTGGTTGTTGGAAGTGAATCGCGGTCTGTCCCAACACCACTGCTGCAGCCTGACTGGAGTCCTGACTCTGCTGCCTACTGGATAAACTCCTGGTCGGGTAACACCCACATCCTTTACTATATAAGCACAAACTCCTCCAGACTAGACCAGACCAGGTACTCCAGATCCTCTCCATGCTCAGAAGATGCCTTCTTCCGGTGAGTTTTAACTTCCCAACAAATAGACAGTGTGATTAAAATAACTGATTGACTTTCGGTTTCTCAATCAAATCTAATAAGAAGTCTTCTTCTCTTCAGTGACTAACCGTACCTATGGAAACAGCTTTGCTCTACCTGAAGTATGTCCCCTGAACTTGGTGCTGCTGGGACAGACAGGTGCTGGGAAGAGTGCATGTGGAAACACCATCCTAAGACGACTAGTCTTTCCCTCTCAGGCCAGCTCCCTGCCAGTCACTAGAGAGTGTACGGCTGTTACCTTTGATATGTATCCTCAGGTGAGGCTCATCGACACTCCAGATTTCTTCGATGAGGATATTAAAGAGGAACATATATATAAATGCAGAGAACTGTGTCAGACAGGGCTGTGTGTGTACCTGCTGGTGATTCAGGTTGGCAGGTTAACAGACGGTGAGAGAGGGATTTTGGAGAAACTGGAAAAAGCCTTTGAGAGTAAGATCAGAGAGAGAATGATCGTGCTCTTCACCCATGGAGAGAACCTGGAACGGTCTAGAATGACTGGAGATCAGTTTGTGAGCAAAGCAGAGCCTCACCTACAGCAGCTGGTTAAAGATTGTGGGGACAGGTTCCACGTGTTCAACAACAAGGACAAGTCCAGAGAGCAGGTTCTACAGCTGTTAGAGAAGATCGGAGAAATATCAGAACCCGCCAACTATTTCTCAGATTCGGCAACGGTATCAAATTGTGGGGGATCGAATTGCATTTTGCTTTAACTTTCATGTATTGCTCTGTACAAATAGTGTGTACTTATGTAGTGTGTACCTATGTAGTGTGTACCTATGTAGTGTGTACCTGTGTAGCTGTGTAGTGTGTACCTATAAAAAGTGTGCCTGTAGAGTTACTATCAGATGTTAGTCAAACACTGTCTCCATACATGAGCCAACAGGTTCACTAGAAACTAAGCACATTATTCTGTTCAGTCCTGTATTATACTGTACTGTATTATACTGTACTGGTCCAAATTAAACAGTTTTGTACTGTACTGAAGTGTACTGTACTCATTATCCTCCACTTACAGGTTCCTAAACTTGTCCAACAGCGCCATCTAGAGGCAGATCCCACATACACACTTGTTAACAAGCTTGTGTGTGTGTTCATGCCTGTGTATGTATTTGTGGGGTCATGATTATGTGTGTAACTGTATCAAAGAAAGGAGTTGGAGGGGAGGGGATGGGGAGGGGAGGGGAGGGGAGGGGGGGGGGAGGGAGGAGAGGAGAGGAGGAGGAGGGAGGGGAGAGGAGGAGGAGAGGAGGGGGAGGAGGAGGAGAGGGGAGGGGAGAGGGGGAGGGCGAGGGGAGGGGAGGGGGAGGGGGGTGGGGAGAGGAGAGGAGGAGGGAGGGAGAGGGAGAGGAGGAGGAGGGGAGTGGGAGAGGAGGAGGAGGGGAGGGGAGAGGAGGAGGAGGGGAGGAGGAGAGGAGAGGAGGAGGGGAGGGGAGGGGAGGGGAGGGAGGGGAGAGGAGAGGAGAGGAGAGGGGAGGGGACGGGGAGGGGAGGGGGGGGAGAGGAGGGAGGGGAGGGGGAGGGGAGGGGAGGGGAGGGGAGGGGAGGGGAGGGGAGAGGAGAGGAGGAGGAGAGGAGAGGAAGAGGAGAGAGGAGAGGAGAGGAGGAGAGAGAGGAGAGGAGAGGAGGGAGAGGAGAGGAGAGGAGAGGAGAGGAGAGGAGAGGAGAGGGGAGGGGAGGGGAGCTCAGCTGGACAGTAAAGTGAGGAGCGGGGAGGCCAATTTGAGAATTGATTGAAACAGGGATGGAGGGATATGGAGGATATGGGATGGATATGGAGGTTGCTGGTAGTCAGAAGACTGTGTACTCATGACTGGAATGGGATCCAGGTGCAGAGAGGAGGAGAAGAGGGTATTGAAGATGATAGATCAGAGATGGAGGTATAGAGGGATGAATAGATAAGGAGGAGGGAGAGGAGAGAGGATGATGGTGAGGAGGAGGAAGGAGGAAGGTTTCAGGGAAATGAGATCAAACTGTTTTCAACATGTTGTGCCGGTGAAGGAAATGTCATTACTAACATTCTTTGAAGAAAGCGAATGTCTGGAAAAAACTAATCTGGATTCAGAACTGTTGTTGTGATAATGTCTAATCTGAGAGGTATTCAGACCACCGTATATGATGGAAGATGTTGGAAATTATCCATTTCACCATTTTGATGAACAACAGCGCTTATCTTTGTGTTGATTGAATATTCTACATGTTACATTTCTCCAATCACCAGCATGTCTCTCAGTATGTCAATGTTACCATCCCAAGAAGGATTCATCCCCTGGAAAAGAATACTAAAACAATACTGTGAGAGAGAGGAAAGAGGAGAGAGGGGATGGAGTTGAGTAGAGGAAAGAGAGAGAGGGAGATAGGGTGGGAGAGAGAGAAAGGAAGAGGGAGAGAGATGGAGGTAGAGAGGATAGAGAGAGGAGGAGTGAGGTAGGGTGGGAGAGAGAGCGGAAAGGAAGAGAGAGAGAGAGTGGAGGTTGAGAGGAAGAGAGAGAGATGGAGGTAGGGTGGGATGAGAGAAAGGACGAGAGAGAGAGAGATGGAGGTTGAGAGGAAGAGAGAGCGACGGATTGTAGGGTGGGAGAGCGAGAAAGGAAGAGAGAGAGGGATGGAGGTAGGGTGGGGAGAGAGAAAGGAAAGAGAGAGAGGGGATGGAGGTAGGGTGGGAGAGAGAAAAGGAAGAGAGAGAGGGATGGAGGTAGGGTGGGATAGGGTGGTGAGAGAGAAAGAGAAGAGAGAGAGGGATGGAGGTAGGGTAGAGAGAGAAAGGAAGAGAGAGAGAGATGGAGGTAGGGTGGTGAGAGAGAAAGGAAGAGAGAGAGAGATGGACGTAGGATGGGAGAGAGAAAGGAAGAGAGAGAGAGATGGAGGTAGGGTGGGAGAGAGATAATTGAGAGTAAGATGAGTGAGACAGACAGGGAGGTCAGAGGAGACAGCGATGAAGAGAGATAATGATCGATAGACAACAGCAAGAAAGAAAAGAAAAAAGTAGAGAAGCACTGGGCGGAGCCTCTCCTGACTGGGCGGAGCCTCTCCTGCTGGGCGGAGCCTGTCCTGCCTGGGCGGAGCCTCTCCTGCCTGGGCGGAGCCTGTCCTGACTGGGCGGAGCCTCCGTCGTCTCTATAACGTCAACACTACTTCAGCCAGCCTGACCTTTCTGTCTCGCCACCCTTAATTGGGAGGGATTGAGTTTTTGCTGTGTGTGTGTGTGTGTGTTGATCGCAGATTCTTTTTCAACATTATTTTTTTCTTTTCATCCGGAGGAGGCTGAACTGTGTTGACATTTTACAAACTGAATTGACTCTGGAGGAATAATAGCGTGACAGGAATGGCAGACGGCCGTTAGAATGTCAACTGACATTGGGATGGATGTTTTCACTCATACTGGCGTAAAACTAACATGAGTTCATGTAGTCCAGGTTTAACTGTAGATGTTCCACCGTGAAGCCACGAGCTTCTGACTGCAGTGTGCTGTAGATGTGTCACCGTGAAGCCACATCCTTCTGACTGCAGTGTGCTGTAGATGTGTCACTGTGAAGCCACATGCTTCTGACTGCAGTGTGCTGTAGATGTGTCACTGTGAAGCCACATGCTTCTGACTGCAGTGTGCTGTAGATGTGTCACTGTGAAGCCACATGCTTCTGACTGCAGTGTGCTGTAGATGTGTCACCGTGAAGCCACATCCTTCTGACTGCAGTGTGCTGTAGATGTGTCACCGTGAAGCCACATGCTTCTGACTGCAGTGTGCGTACCTAGGGATAAGAGCGCAGGCCTATATCTAATATAACTTCTCCCTCTCCTCCTTCCCCTCCTTCCTCTCCTCCCCTCCTCCTCCCCCCTCTCTTCCCCCTGGTCCTGGAGCCCCCCTGGTCCTGAGCCCCCCTTGGTCCTGGAGCCCCCCTGGTCCTGGAAACCCCCTGGTCCTGGAGCCCCTGCCTGTCCAAACACAACCCCAGCGGCCCAGCCTTCTGTAAACACAGCCTGGAGCGATGGCTACAACGCGGGACGGCCCTGTGATTTATAACAAAACACACCGCCGTGTCCCCTGCTCTGAGGGAGCCAGCCGAGCGGACGGAGAGGGCGTTTGGTTTCGTGTGGTCAGGAGAGGGAGAGTCGTGTGAACTGCTGCATGTGTTGTCTGGTGCTGGTTTCCATGGCTGCAGCTCTACCGTCGGTTGCTTGGTCAGTTGTACCTGTGTGTGTGTGTGTGTGTGTGTGTGTGTGTGTGTGTGTGTGTTATTCGCACACCCTAGGCGTGTGTGTGGTGTGATGGATGATGACAGCTGTTTTGTCCTGAGATGACTGGTTGGACAGGCCCACAGAAGCTGGTAATGCCAGATGAATGAGCTGAGTGTGTGTGTGTGTGTGTGTGTTTGGTGTCAGGTCAGTCTATTATGGAGCTGTCATCACAGTTCTCAGTGGCCTTTGGCAGAGTCCATGAGAGTGTTAGCTGCCCAGAAAAGGGGGGAGTTTATGTGTGTGTGTGTGTGTGTTGTCCCTCCCTCTCTCCCCCCTCCCTCCCCGTGTATGGTGAACCAAGGAGCCTGCCAGATGTGTTGATACTATGCTGTTTGTGTGTTGT
Source organism: Mallotus villosus (assembly GCA_903064625.1). NCBI lineage: Eukaryota > Metazoa > Chordata > Actinopteri > Osmeriformes > Salangidae > Mallotus > Mallotus villosus. Next base: position 1,754 of record CAEFZP010001309.1, on the reverse strand, counting down.
GTCGTGTGTGTGAGTGAGTGTGTGTGAGTCTGAGTGGTGTGGGTGATGGTGTGTGTGTCGTGTGTGAGTCTGTGTGTGTCTGAGTGTGTGTGAGTCTGTGTAGGGTGTGTCTGTGTGTGAGTCTGTGTGTGTTGAGTGTGTTCTGAGTCTGTGTGTGAGTGTGTGTGTGTGTGTCTGAGTCTGTGTGTGTCTGAGTGTGTGTGAGTCTGTGTGAGTCTGTGTGTGTCTGAGTGTGTGTGAGTCTGTGTGTGTGTGTGTGTGTGTCTGTGTGTGTGTGTGTGTCTGTGTGTGTGTGTGATGTTACATCACAGTAGTCGTCTGAATTAGAGAGGAGCTGGCTTGATTACAGGTGGAGAGAGATAGACGCTTCTGAAGTTCCCATGATCAGCTGATGAGCTTGGAGTGTAGTACTTAATCACACATAATCATAGAGGATCTATTTCTCTCTTTCCATCTCCCTACCCTTCTCTCTCACTCTCTCTCTCTCTCTTCTAAATTCTTTCTCTCACTCTCAAAGTTTGATTTCTAACTATGATATTCCATTACTGCGGATGGCCCGTCACCATGGTTACGTCCGTCCGGACTGCCCCAGTGTGATGCGAGGGTCTGGCTGGGTCTGGACCCCCGGACCTGACACACACACGACACACACACACACACACACACACACACACAACACACACACTCACCACAACACACACAACACACACAACACACACACACCACACACACACAACACACACACACACACCACACACACACACACACACACACACACACACCACACCGTCCACACACTGGTCTGTAGGTCCATCTAAGGAACATGACTCACCGACCAAAACATCAATTATTACTCCACTGTGGTGTTGAGACCTTCTATTATAGACGAGTCTGACCCCGACACTGATCTGTCTGCACACTTGAATACACAACAACACATATGAAACACTGACACACACCACTTCTCTCCTCCTCTCTGCAATGTGGTTAGAACAGTGTTCTGATGTGAACAATGTTGGCCTGACCCTCAGAGGAGGACAACATCACACCTGGACCCCCAGAGGAAGGACAACATCACACCTGACCCCCAGAGGAAGGACAACATCACACCTGACCCCCAGAGGAAGGACAACATCAAACCTGACCCCCAGAGAAAGGACAACATCACACTTGACCCCCAGAGGAAGGACAACATCACACCTGACCCCCAGAGGAAGGACAACATCACACCTGACCCCCAGAGGAAGGACACATCACACCTGACCCCAGAGAAGGACAACATCACACCGACCCCCAGAGGAAGGACAACATCACACCTGACCCCCAGAGGAAGGACAACCACCTGACCCCCAGAGGAAGGACAACATCACACCTGACCGGATATGAATCCGTGCTGGCATCAGAGCCAGTAACCAGAGCTGGATGGAGGAGAGGAGACATGATATAATAATATCATAGGTGTATCTCAGTGGTTAGAGCACCTCACTGCAGGTCAAGAGGTGCAGGTTCAAATCCCACAGTGTGTCTCTCTGGATAATGTCCCCCTGCTCTATAATGTCTTAGCTCGCAGGTTTTGTAAAGGCGACATGGTTAAAGAGAAAGATGGTGACAGAGGAGGAGGAGAAGGAAAGGATAGGTAGGTAGAGAGAGAAAGAGAGGTGGAGGAAAGAGAGAAGGGCAGAGAGACAGAGGAGACAAGGACATTGGGAGAGAGAGGAGGGAGAGGGCAGATAGGGAGATGAGCTTGAATGTGT
>CAEFZP010001308.1:0-66389 GCA_903064625.1 Mallotus villosus | reverse complement strand
GGATCATGTGTACAGTTGAGGACTGACTGGATGGTTCTCAGAAATAAGAGATTCATATCAGTTTTTTCATAAATGTAATAAGTTCCAAATATCACTTCCAAAAAGCAACATTTAATAATTTATACATGAAGCACATCTAAATAAAAACTACATCTTCCAAGTTAGAGGCCTTTGGTCTTCCTGCAGAATCTTACAATGAATGTCACAGAGTCTGTCTTTATCTCTCTGTCTCTCTAATTCTATCTACCTCCCTCACAATCTTGTCCTCTTCTTTCTCATTCCCTAACCCTCCCTACTATTTGTCTCTCTCTTCCTTTCTCTCTCCCCTCTTTTCTCAATCCCTTTCTTGGTCTTCAAGTGAAAACAAATCCAACTATGATCTAAACAACCTTATACCATGGTCTGGGTGAATACTCGATTCTGATTGGCTGCAGGGGTGTACATTAAAAAGTGATATACGGACACCTACTAGTGATATTGGACACCTACTACGTCATTTCAGCAAAACTGTCTTTTCACCGTTCTAAATGATTGCGCCGGCTACATGGTATATGAGCCTGTACAAAGTGTCTGAAATAAGTAACAATAACAACAGGGACGCAGTCCTCCATTTACAAGCCTCCATTTACAATTTTGAAAGACTTTAACAAGCCAACATGTCATTACCACAATGAGTGACTTCATATGTCTTTTAAACTATTTGCAAAATTGTACTTTTCTGAATGTAGCCTGTGTCTGTGTCACGTAACCGCTCATCTCACATCCCATTCGCTATTCACCTCGCTAGTCGATCTACTTCTGCTGCGGCCAACACGACAGTAGCCAACACACATGGCCGATTATTTTATTTGTAAAACTCTTTATTTGATTTGGGAACAATGACTTGGCTCGATAGCTGGCTAGTCTTGTTGTTAAACGTACTGTCAAATTATAATTATTGTTTGGAGAATATGTAAACTTAAATGCGATCATCTCACATCAGTCACAGGCTGCGGCCGTAGCCTAGACTAGTCTAGTAGCTACTTAGCACTACGTAGTTCGTGAAAATCTTGATATTGATTTGGGAGCAATTACATGGCTGGATAGCTGGCTAGTCTTAATGTTAAACATATAGTCAAATTATATTTACGGTTAGGAGATTATGTATACTTTGACGCGATCATCTCACATCCATTTGCTATTCAACTCGCTGCAGGCTGCGGCTGGCGACAGTGGCCAAGACTATGGTCGATAAAGGCTACTTTGTTCGTGAAAATCTTGATATTGATTTTGGGACAGTGACATGGATGGCTAGCTAGCTAATTTTCTCGTTAAACATGCTGTAATATTATATTTACTGTTTGTCAACCGTACACAATGTTATTGCCTTTGAATCTTGCTAGCATAACGTTAGCTTTCGGGCTAATAGTTCAGCCAAGGGAAAGCTGGTGTTGGGTTCTATGAGCTGAGCGGACTATAAAATATCAGAGTTGGCCGACGTTAAACAACGTTAGATTTCGATTGCAAAACGCATTAAAACATAGATTCATATTTGTAAAAAAAAACGTTGGCAAGTGACCATGGTATAAGCGGGATAATGCCCTTCGAGGTGTCCAATATCATCTGATAATGGACTCCGAGGCGCGTCGGACGGTTCACGCCTCCGCATCGTCCATTATCAGATGATATTGGACACCTCGTCGGGCATTATCCCTTACATCAAGAAGGTCGTTATTAGTAAACTAGCGTTAGCTAGCGTTAACTAGTAGGAAAACTACACACACAGTGCAAACCTGCTAGCCTTACATCGCCACCCATTCTACAATGTAAACATGTTTTGAGAGTTGTTAGTGTAGTAGAGCATGTAACTTTTACTTGTATTAAATCTATCCCTAGCGTCTGCGATCTTTCGACCAGTGTGTTAGCAGCAGCTGGTCTTGTTGAAGCCAGAAGGATAAAACCTATACCCACATAATGGGACCGGGCTAGTTAAGCCTAGTACCAGCAGGCTAGCAAATCAAAAGTGATAGTAACTGGTAATAAATAGGCCTATATAATCCCTTGGCTAGTAATATAGCCAATCCCTGTAATCTCGACCAATGTCAGCAGTCAACTAAGCATGGTTAGTGTCTGTATTACATTTATGAATTACTGTGCAGGAAAAACCACCCGATACAGTTTGAATCAGTCGATTAGATCGCAGTAAATCAGTAAAAAATCACCCATTTGAATCAAGTAGTAGGGCACCTCCTGTCCTACCAGTAGTTTAGAAGGTTGGAATTACTCGATTTGACTAGTGATATGCTAAGCCGTGTGTGTTAATAATGAGCCACCCTGGGTCTTAGACAAGCAGAAGGGCAGTAGATTTCAATCGCCCCTTTCATATAGTGATCCCAAAGCAGAAGGGCAGTAGATTTCAATCGTCCCTTTCATATAGTGATCCCAAAGCAGAAGGGCAGTAGATTTCAATCGCCCCTTTCATATAGTGATCCCAGAGCCATATAAAACCCCGTTTTCTCGTCCAATACCGACGCTTTGTCACGGCCCTAGGCGTCGGATGCGGACCGCACAGGGTAGTATACGGACGATTTTTCTTATATCCTCGAAGAATTTTCAACCCCAAAACACGAAAGTCTCCTTGATAATTCCACAATAATATGGGTTAATGTTATGTCCATCCAGTTTTTAGAAATTCCTCATCGATTCTGGAAAAAGTTTCGGATATAGGCCTAGGGGAAAATTTTCAGTTACCATCGCTAGACGATTTATGAATAATGTAGGCCAATTAGGCTATTAAATATGATTTCCTTGTATTTATTTATACTTGTACACTGTTGATTTGAAGAATTTTAAACTCAAAATGAACGTGAACCTGACCGGAAGGGGAAGAAAATAGTCTTACTAGTTTATTATTATTATTTATTACACGGCTGTTCTTAATGCTGTAGAATGCCCCATTCACTTGAATGGGGCTTCCCAACGTTCTGTGGTCAATTATTTTTCGATAACTGACCGTTGCTTGCTATGTCAAGTACAACATGTACCGCTGTCAAGGGAAGTGGCCTTTTTGCCTCGGATTCGCGTCTTTCGTAGCACTCCGCAAGTAGTCCAGTCACTTTTGAACCCCAGCGTGCTCCGTTGCTTAGCGACGTCAGCTGATTAAAGCCTAAAGGCCAATTTATACTTATGTCGCAGACACTTTTGAAAAGGTCGCCGACGAAAACAAAAAAGTGTCGCTCAGGCTGCTGCATTTATACTTAAAGAATGTTCAACGTCTATGAAGTTCAACGTCTTTGGCGAACTATTTCTCTGCTGATCAACACGTACTACGAATGGTAACACATAAATTGTAAAAAGACACACTGTCTTAAGTTATTTTTTCGACAAGCTTGCTCTTTTATTAAGCAAACTAATGGCCTTATGTTATTTATCTGGTGACGCCGCCGCCATAGTATCTGCTGCATGACTGTGTAACACGCAGTAAATAGTATTTGCTTAACTTTTAGAAAGGCCTGACCAGGCGTCTGGGGTTACAAATTAGGGTTTTATGCAACACATCTACAACAAGATTAAAGTTTGGGAGGAAGATAGCGCACCATGACTCCTCCACTCCAATCCGATGCATGAGCCGGCATCAAACAAAACAGGTTCTATAAGTACAGTAGCAAGCTTTGTCAAAATGTGTTTATTTTATTGCTAGAATTATGTCGTTTTTGAAGTTTAAATACAAAATCCCAGACGGGGAGTTGTATTTAGCCCCTTAACAATAAAAGTAAGTTTTAAATAAAGGTATCATTAAGGAATTTAGCCATTATGTACACAAAATTAAATGTTATGCATTTGACCTTTTCATGTCTCTGTGAAATGTACGCCCGACACAAGGTCTAGTCCAACAGGGTGAAAATTAAAATGTTGTCATACGACTACACCAAATACATAATTGGAAAGGTCTTGATCAGGGGAGTAACAAAATACCAGTCTGAAGGCTCTACTCGGTTCCTGATGTGAAATATGGACATCTGAACGTGGACTTATAGCCCAAAATGTGGGATTCTAGGTGGCGCTGTTGAGCCCCTGTTGGTACTAGAGTTATGATATTGAAAGGCTGTGTTTAACTTACCCCAATGATTCACTGTACCAAGCCATGACTATGTACCTTAAAAGGAAATCTAACCCTAACTTTTTACCAAAACCGCAAGTGTGACTGCAACCCCATATTTGTATTGTACATTTGTGTAAAAGTATTGTATTTGACCCCATGTTAAATCCTTAACAATAAAAGTAAGTTTAAAAAAAGGTATCATTAGGGAATTTAGCCATTATGTACACAAAATTAAATGTTATGCATTTGACCTTTTCATGTCTCTGTGAAATGTACGCCCGACACAAGGTCTAGTCCAACAGGGTGAAAATTAAAATGTTGTCATACGACTACACCAAATACATCATTGGAAAGGTCTTGATCAGGTGAGTTACAAAATACCAGTCTGAAGGCTCTACTCGGTTCCTGATGTGAAATATGGACATCTGAACGTGGACTTTTAGCCCAAAATGTGGGATTCTAGGTGGCGCTGTTGAGCCCCTGTTGGTACTAGAGTTATGATATTGAAAGGCTGTGTTTAACTTACCCCAATTATTCACTCTACCAAGCCATGACTATGTACCTTAAAAGGAACTCTAACCCTAATTTCTGACCAAAAGTTCAAAGTTCAATATTTCACAGCAGGAGCCACCTATGGCCTTCAGAATGGCATGGTGTGAATCTCCTAATCAATCCCTTTCCACTTGTGTATTTGGTTTAGTCCTATGACAACGTTTTAATTTTCACCCTGCTGGCCTGGACCTTGTATCAGGGATACATTTCCAAGAGACATGTACAGGTTGAATGCATTCCATTAGATATTGTGTGCATAATGGGTAAATTCCTTTATGAGGTTGTTTTACTTTGATTCAACAACTATTATTGTTTAAGGATTCAACATGGGTATACTATAACGAATACACAGATGTAAACCTAGGGAATTATGTGTAGGCCTATGTGAAGTTTCCGGGTTACTCTTATTCAAGAAACTATTAGATGATTACTTTTCCTTTATTTGAAAGTAGCTCACCTTTTTTAAGAAATATAGATGTAATCTATGTCTGGTTTAATAATAACTTTTTTTGTAATTTTATACTTTCATACCTGTGGTTCTTCAAGATTCTGAAGTTCTTAGCAGTAATTTCCTGCTACATAGGACAAACCCACATCCACATTCATTGCAGTATAACTATTCTAAAACAACCACACCGCCACTATAACAGTACTATTACTAAAATAGATTACACATTTATACATATGTGTATGAGGTGCTGGCACACCTCAAATCCATCACAGACCCTTTCCTGGACCCACTGCAGTTTGCCTACAGAGCCAACAGGTCTGTGGATGACACTGTTAACATGGCCCTCCACTTCACCCTACAGCACTTGGACTCCCCAGCATCCTACGCCAGGATCCTGTTTGTGGATTTCAGCTCTGCCTTCAATATCATCATCTCCGCCCTGCTTCAGGAAAAGCTCTCCCAGCTGAACGTTCCCGACTCCACCTGCAGGTGAATCACATACTTCCTGTCTGACAGGAGCAGTACGTTAAGCTGGGAACACAAGTCTTTGTCTCTCGGTCCATCAGCACTGGATCTCCTCAGGGCTGCGTCCTTTCCCCTCTGCTCTTCTCCCTGTACACCAACAGCTGCACTTCCAGTCATCCGTCTGTCAAACTTCTGAAGTTTGCGGACGACACCACCCTTATTGGGCTCATCTCTGACGGGGATGAGTCCGATTACAGGTGGGAAGCTGACAACCTGGTGCAGCCAGAACAACTTAGAGCTCAACGCTCTTAAGACAGTGTAGATGGTTGTGGACTTCAGGAAGAATACAGCCCCACTCACCCCCCATCACCCTGTGCGACTCCCCAGTCAACACTGTGGAGTCCTTCCGCTTCTTGGGCACCAACCTCTCCCAGGATCTCAGGTGGGAACTGGACATCAGCTCCCTCAACAAAAAGCACAACCGAGGATGTACTTCCTACGGCAGCTGAAGAAATTCAACCTGCCAAAGACAATGATGGTGCACTTCTACAAAGCCATAATTGAGTCCATCCTCACCTCTTCCATCACCATCTGATATGCTGCTGCCACTGCCAAGGACAAGAGCAGACTGCAGCGTATCATCCGCACTGCTGAGAAGGTGATCGGCTGCAATCTGCCTACCCTCAAAGACCTGCACACCTCGAGGACCCAGAGGCGAGCGAGGAAGATTGTGGCCGACCCCTCCCACCCTGGCCACTCCCTGTTCCAGCTACTCCCCTCCGGCAGAAGGCTGCGGTCCATCAGGACCAAAACCTTACACCATAACAACAGTTTCTTTCCATCTGCTACTGGCCTCTTCAACAAGGCCAAGGACTCCCATTCACATTCATTCATTTATGTAACTATAAGTCCATCTAATGGCAATTACACTATGCATAAGCCAATCATTTTATTATAATAATGAACTAGTAAGACTATTTTCTTCCCCTTCCGGTCAGGTTCACGTTCATTTTGAGTTTAAAATTCTTCATATCAACAGTGTACAAGTATAAATAAATACAAGGAAATCATATTTAATAGCCTAAATAGGCCTACATTAATCATAAATCGTCTAGCGATGGTAACTGAACATTTTTCGCTAGGCCTATATCCGAAACGTTTTCATTTTTTTTCCAGAATCGATGAGGAATTTTCTAAAAACTGGATGGACATAACATTAACCCATATAATTGTGGAATTATCAAGGAGACTTTCGTGTTTTGGGGTTGAAAATTCTTCGAGGATATAAGAAAAATCGTCCGTATACTACCCTGTGCGTCCGCATCCGACGCCTAGGGCCGTGACAAAGCGTCGGTATTGGACGAGAAAACGGGTTTTTATATGGCTCTGGGATCACTATATGAAAGGGGCGATTGAAATCTACTGCCCTTCTGCTTTGGGATCACTATATGAAAGGGACGATTGAAATCTACTGCCCTTCTGCTTTGGGATCACTATATGAAAGGGGCGATTGAAATCTACTGCCCTTCTGCTTGTCTAAGACCCAGGGTGGCTCATTATTAACACACACGGCTTAGCATATCACTAGTCAAATCGAGTAATTCCAACCTTCTAAACTACTGGTAGGACAGGAGGTGCCCTACTACTTGATTCAAATGGGTGATTTTTTACTGATTTACTGCGATCTAATCGACTGATTCAAACTGTATCGGGTGGAAAAACAGCACCCTGAAGCTACAGCTGTAGAGCAGGTTGGTGATGAATCAGCATCGGAATTGTCCAATTTGGTAAAGATTGCATTAAATTGCAGTTTTTTAAGGGATGTTTAGACAATGTTATAGTGTGAATGTTATCATTCAGACTTATACTTGTAGATAGTTAAAAGGGTGCTATAAATTGGGATGCCCAAATGTATGCATCATATATGATTTCATTGCTCAGAAGTCCAGTACAAATTATATCGGCCTAGTAGCCTACAGCTACATAAAACCGAACCAATTACCTACATATAAAAATAAATAAAAAATCTGAACAAACAAGTGTCCCTACCAAAGCTGAGACCAAACCTACGCCCTTTGAAATCCCTGTCTGTCCACAATAATTCATCAGTGGAAAATAAATAATTGCCATGACTCCAGTCGAAATAAATCATTTTAGGCTAATGAAAATTAATTTTTGAAATGGAAATAGAAATAATAATTGTCATCAACCAGTTCATTGACTGGTTGAGAACTTAATCGTACCCTGGTGATTTCAAATGTTTCTGTTATGTTTCTGTAAAACAGATGGTGGGAAAAGGAGGCTACAGTATTTTCTGTAATGTTGTGTCCATTTCTGGTCAACCAATGCAATGTCCACGATAATGGTTATCCGTCGTACACAACAGGGGTCTGAGTGGCAGTACTGTTTCCCAATGAAGAGCAGGATTGTTCTCCAGTCATGTCAGCTGGTTAATCACCTCTTAAATGTGTATGGATCAGCCTCCCACAATCGGCACATTGTCATTTGGTCAAGTGACTTATTACCCCAAACAAGAACATTCTGAATTTCAGAGAAGGACTGCTTGACAATCGCTGACAGGATGTGCCTTTGAAAAGAGAGCAACTATAGTTTACTGCTTGTGGTGAACGTTTAAAACTGTTGTATTACCTTTAGCCCTATAAAGAGGTAGCCTACAAATATATACAACATCAATCAAGTAAAAAACTGTGTTTTTCACCCTTTTTGAGCCACTGCACATTTTTTACATTAGAAAGATCTTGCGGCACACCTCCGACCAAATATTTTGCAACATTACACTGTAGCCGAATACAGTATCTAATTGGGTGTGCTCAAGCCTTCGGCGAGCAAAACCATTCTCTCCGTTCTGTCTCATATATATTTATTATTATTTATTTTCCCACCCCTAAAAAAACTTTGATTGAGTAAATGACTAAAGGTAATGAGTTGAACGTTACGTTTGACGGTTTGGGCTTGAATTAAGTTTTTGTGGCAAAAAGTGCCTTGTGTGTGTAGCCGATGTGTATCGGTGAAACTCACTCCTCAGGTATGTAATGAGCCACCTGCGTCAACGAATAGCTAGCTTTTCTTTGGCGTAGTTGGTAGTGGTAGCGCTTGGGAAGCCAGAGGTGGTAAGTTCGAACCCAGTGCGGGACGATTGCCCGATACCTCTGACAGAGCTTGCAAGACAACGTCCGTTACATACCCGTTACAGTGGTGCCGTGACCCGGATCGCTAGGTTAGCATCAGCTAGCCGGCCGGAGTGAGTTTGAGGGGTGAATGTAGCCGATGTGTATCGGTGAAACTCACTCCTCAGGTATGTAATGGACCACCCGTGTCAACGAATAGCTAGCTTTTCTTTGGCGTAGTTGGTAGTGGTGGCGCTTGGGAAGTCAGAGGTGGTAAGTTCGAACCCAGTGCGGGACGATTGCCTGATACCTCTGACGGAGCTTGCAAGACCACGTCCGTTGCATACCCGTTACATGTGCACAAAGGGAACTCAGTGGTAGCCTAACGTCACAACTTCATCACACGTTAGTAACGACGCATAGATACAACGTTCTAGTAGGACAGACAGCGATTCAGCGAGCCCTCAGCATTAGTACCATACCTAAAAATCTAGGAAAGTTCAGGCTACTTGGTTTCCCTTTGTTCTTTTGGTGAGCAGTCTCACGAGTATGGAATATGGCAGGCCTAGTGGGCAAGTATTACGACGCCCCCGTGTGTAGACCACACGTAATTACCGCAGGCTTTGCATGCTAACTCGCGGTCCTTTGCGCCTGGCTTGATGCGGCCCTGTCTCAATCACGCGTAAAAACCGCCAACTTGCATACATGTGTTTGCTGCTAGGACACACACCTGTGATCTGTGCCTTGGTTAATAAGCTGTGCCTTAACAAGCTGGGTCTCTCCATTACTAGCAGCAACATCATTACTGTTTGCTTTTTAGTTTGTAATGATTCTCTACACTCTACACTTGCACCGATACCACACTCATTCCATACACTACAAATTTTCATGACCATCACATACAACCGTTTCTTTGTAAAAACTTTTTATTAAATACATTGTTATCCTTATTACCGTGGCTTGTCACTTCCTGAAGTTCTTATCTGATCTTCCTATGAATCCAGTTATGACAGCATTAAACAAGCACTGGTTGGCTACACACCTCATGCCGGGCTTATACAGATGTGTGTATTGGCACCATGGTGTTTAACAGCGTTCAACTCAAGTTAAAGGCAGTAGGCCTACATCTTACACAACAGAAAGAAAAATATGTATTTCAGGTCATCTGTAAGTCCCAGTGTGCAATTACAATCAGCCCCTGGCCCAGCATCAGCTTGGGTAGGCCTGGCTGCACAGTGAAACCCAGCTGAAAGGTTGCTGCCAGAAGGTGACCTGAGAAGGAGTTGGGTCTTTGGGACATTGTATATGATCTGTTAAGTATAAAGACAACCGTGTGTGAATGTAAAGGACAGCCGATGAACCTTTATTTCTGTCACCTTGGCTGTGTATTTCCCTTTTCTAGGTCTATACAAGGAAGATGACCGCTCAACAAATTGGCATATATTGGCACAAGAACCTATCACTTCATAACTACTACCTCAAATGTACATGTTGTCCTGTCACTGAACATACTATCCTGTCACTGTAGGCTACATACGTTTGCACTGGCACCAATTACTGTTATATGTTGTTGGAAATGAGAGCCACCTCCCGTATATGAGTCTCTGCAGGTTGGGATGTCTGCAGTATTGTAATTGTGATCACCAACTTCATACTGATAGCTAACTACCTAACCAACATTGTATTTGATAGTAGCTAGCATTAACAAGGCTAGGGCTTGACAGATAGACCAGAAACAGGAACAACTCATCAACCAGCAGTAGCCAACGGCTCTGTTGGCCGACGAATAGTAATTGATTAGTTGTACATTGTACAAGACCAAAGTGTTTGTAACAGCATAGCACCACATCTGAAAACATTCAAATGTAATGTTCAAATTCTTGTCTTTTTCTTTTCTTTTCATACATAAAAACACAGAAAATCAGATGCCTACTGGTCTACGTGGTGGGTCAGCAGTCGTATCAGGATCTGTGGTTGTCGATGACTGTCCAACACGGACAATTCTCCTAGTGGCAGGTTAAATCTGCAGCCAAAACACATGAAAATAGCGGTAGCTGGTAAATCTATGAAAAATATCCAATTGCATTGTAAGACCATGTTGGATTGTAGCCATTAAAGAATGTACAATATATTACAGCACAATACATGAACTGTCATCACCAGCTGCATCACGGGCACAGCACTTTCTATAATTCCAGACATCTGTGTGCCACCAATTCTATCAAGGGCTATCATTTTCTATAGGCTGGTTCAAGTTATCAATATTTGTGGCATCTTAATCACCGAATGCATCACAGGCACTGTACACTAGTGGATATAGCAACAGGAACAATGTTCATTGTTCGTACAACTTTATAAAGGATGCATGTCTTAAATAATATATTGCGCGTATTAACATTATATATTGTCCTTATTAAAGTAATGTTTTATGAACTTACAAGTTTGCTTAGGCTTAAACATTATGTCTCACACAGGGTGTGGGGAACAGGCTGTATTTGGTGTCTTAATCTCTTCATTTCAGAAGCAACCTTGAGCAGGTGGGACGTGCCAGCAAGAACAACTCCCTGATGCATGAGAAAGCTCAACCCTCTTTTCATTCTTTTATCTTACTGCACTGTATAATATATCCTGGGGCAGGGACAGATAGCCAGTTGGACTTCGTGAACCAGCCCAAACACTGTTGCGGTTAGGGAAACGTAGACAACCCCAGAGCTCTGTACTTGTTGATTTCCAACTGCTGCATTAAAGCTGATATTATCGGACCTCTGCGACTCCAGACCACTCTTTCTAGAACACAGACTTGTGTCATTGAAAACTAGCATTACATAGGCCTATTGGAATAGACACAAAGAATTTCAGCCCTTCACCATACAACATGAGCAGCACAATAGCAATCAACTTTCAAAATGTCTTCCATGAAGAAGCTCATGATGTCACATGCATTACCACCTCCAGCTGAACATCGCCAAAACAGAACTTCTCATCATCCCGGCCAAGCCCTCCATCTTCCACGATCTCTCCATCACCCTGGGATCTGTGACTGTGACCCCTTCATCCTCTGCCAGGAACCTCGGGTTACCATAGATGACAAGCTCTCCCTCACAGCCTACATTGCTGCAGTCTCCTGGTCGTGTAGATTCACCCTCTACAACATCCGGAAGGTCAGGCGATACCTGTCTGAGCATTCCACCCATCTGCTAGTCCAAGCACTTGTCCTCTCAAGGTTGGACAACTGCAACTCGCTGCTCGCCGGTCTCCCAGCATGCGCAACCCGCCCTCTCCAGAGAATTCAGAACGCAGCGGCCTGCCTGGTCTTCAACCTACCCACACGCTCCCATGTTACCCCGCTCCTCATCTCCCTTCACTGGCTACCCATCATGGCCCGTATCAGATTCAAGACCCTGGTACTGACCTTCCGAGCAGTGAACGGGACTGCACCCGACTAGGATCCTAGGAACTATATATGGGTTAAACAACCCTGACCAAAACAAAGCTATATTTACTGAAATTATTCGGCTAGAGTCAAACTCTATAGTTTCTGCAGCACTTCTAACAGATCAGTGTATGGTTAACATTTTTTATTTTTAAAAAAGGATACCGGAAATTTAACTCAAATCTCATAAATAATGAATAGTTTTGCCAAGAAATTATAGTTAAATTATATATTAATTGATAATTCATAGAGATTAATTGGAATATTTCAAATATAAGGTATGTCAGATTTCTATATCAAAGGGTAGGCCTACATTATTAGGCAGAACTAGTACACAAGATAAATGGAAATTATGAAAGACATAAACTGTATTTGTATTAAATCATCAGTAAATGAAAATAACAAACAAAAACGTATTCTGCAATCATCACCTGATAACATGTACATTAATAAAGCTCAAGGTGCATATATAAGATCAAGGGCAAAGTGGATAGAGGAGGGCAAAAGTAGCTCTGTATATTTTTGTAGACTGGGAAAAGACTGCTAATTCATAATCAAGACTGTACGAACGAAATGCTTATCTTTAGACAAATCTCCGGATTCAAATGGTCTAACATGCATTTCTGGGAAGATCTCAAAGACCTTATTTCATATGCTGAAAGAAATATCTGAAACCCACATTTTCAACTTTCAACTTCTATAAAGCAAGGGATCACTCTCATCCCCAAACAGGGAAAATATCCAAAATGAATAGACAATCTTAGACCCATAACCCTGTTTAATAATCAAGGCCGGATTATGAACCAGGCACATGGGGCAAAATGTAGATTGACAAGCCCATAGTGCTTGAATATGGACCCCCATCAATTGCCCCATGACAGCACTTTCTACACCTCAGCCTTTACCAGGGCCCTTGACTCAATCTAAACTCATACCAAAGCCACATTGGTTCACTTTGAGGGCCGTATCCACCATTGAGGACACCAAGGTCCGGACTTCTATTTTAAAGGTCACATGATATGCTGTCTTTGCATGCTTTTATATAGGCCTAATACTGGTCCCATAATACTATATCTCCCACAATGAGCTTTCCTCATGACGCGCTGTTTCTGTGTCTGTAGCTTTAAATGCTAATGTTGCGCTAATCTTTGCAATGGCTAGAAGCCCCGTTGCTGTAAGTGTAGCGTCACTGTGTCCAATTCCGACCGCCGAAAGCTCCTATTGTCCAAACCCGACCAGGCAGTATCAGGTCTTTTTTCCAGAATTATCTTCCGCGATCACCAGCAAAGTGTACGTAGTATTATTTTATGCATATCAAACAATCTCTGTGTCAAATTTCATGAACATACATGGACGTTTACATGTCTAAATACTATAGGAAAGTTACTTTGATGAGAGAAAGCCGAAAGACCACTCGGGCGACGCATGGGCGACGATGAAAAATGTTTCAGTATTGTCATCGTACTGCTACTATGGGTTAGGATATGAGTTTATTTCAACGATAGCATAGCACTACTTTGTCTAGCCAACGGAAATGCACCATAATTTCTGACGATCTGTAGTAGAGGGGAGGAAGGGAGGGGGGCAGATAAACACATGGTGCCAGATGGTAGGCTATCACACCATGTGTGTGGGTTAACGAGGAGCTGGATAACGAGGATCATTGTAAATCTTAGCCTATGTTTCCAGATTAATGTTGTATTTTCGTTAGTCTGTTTAGTATTTAAATAAATGTTCACATTTTTAAGATTTGCACAAGTTGTCTTTTGCTAACCGTCCTGTTATCTTTGACCCCATTCAATGTTTAACGTCTCTAAATATATGATTGACTTTTGCTTCATATTTCATGACTTCCTAATAAGATATCTTATTTTGAAGGACATAAATACGTTCCCGGATATGTTGACAGCATTGATGGTCAGTTTGGTGACCCTGGATCAAGTTATTATCCCTGGAAAAACAGCAGCGACGAGTGTTGACTACGACGATTTAAGTGTGGTCGGGTTTGGACAAGGGTAGCGCACGGCTAACTTACCGGCGCCAGCGTCCTTTTGCCGGCTCTAGTAAAGGCAAAGCTAACTCTAAAATTAAAACAATATTTAGCTTGAAAGGTAATAAGTTAAGGCATAACTTGACATAATTAAATCAGCTGAAAACGTGATACGATCATTTTAATAAATATTTGAAGTGGCATTTTAGCTAAAACCCGGTCGGGATTGGACACAGTGACGTTACAACACTCGCGTTACAGCGTGTGTATTCACAGACATACTTGATTGATGCCATCTACCTTTACATTAGCGACAGAAACTCAGCTGGCTCGTAGCCCCGTTGCTGTAAGATGCCTCGATTATCATCTGATCACCCTGGTTTGCAGAGGGCACAGTCATAGTAATTTCAATGAGACGAAAGGCGGATATCGCGTGCGCCACAACACCAACAGCAGAACGGTTATCTAAATAACAAAAGTGTACAACACTCGCGTTACAGAATATGCTATCTACATGATGCTATCTACCTTTACATTAGCGACAGTAACAGTAAAACAATTAAAAAATTAAGACACTGGGGGCCCTATCTTGCTAGCCAGGGTGCCAGCCAAACTTATCCCCACCCACAAAAAAATTTGGTCGGGAAGTTGGGTCTGGGGGGACTCAGTCCGGAAAACACTATATTCCGAACAGGAGCTGTTCGGACCAATCTAATTGTCAGTGCGGGCTTTATACGATGATGGACAGCTGATCAACAGTAACGTAATCAACCACGTCACAAAATAGCGTTTGAGTTGAATTCGTTTTCAACAAACATGGCTACGGCTGGAGAGCTGAGATGTTATGATTCTGCCATCGAGTCTGTTTTAGAAGACATCGACAGCGCATTCATTTTGAAAGAGGAACAAGAAACGCAATCAAAATGGAAAATGTTTTTGCCGTCCTTCCTACGGGGTAAAAGTTTAATTTATCAAGTCTATCCAATTGAGCGAAGAGGCATTTGTTTTCCGGGTTCGTTTAAAACACGCCCCATACATAGTCACAGCCTACCAGAGTTTTCAGACTCATATTCTGACCAGAATTATGAGGATGACAACGTCAGGCTACTATCTTGCACCCAGCACAGACTTTGTCAGCGACGCAAGTATCATTCCTAGTTTGCACTTGACGCAAAGCAGACTTTTGCCTCCACAGACACACGTCGGAATGACCTTGCGCTCCCGGGGGCGGTTCAGCAAAAAAGGAGGCGTGTTGCGGCGCAAACGTTCCCTGGTGTTATTTTGCAGTTTCTGAAAAACAATTCTGCCACTGACCAGGAAAAACATGGTTTAAAGTCAGTGGCACATTATTCAGCTATTTTAAGGGCGCAAGCTTGGCCCGTGCGCACTGCTGGCGAGGCCAGGGTCTTCTTTCTGCGAAGCTACGTTACATTGTTTTGATTTATGGCGTGTTACATTTCTTCAATGATTATAAAACAATTTTCATGAGAAATCTCTATGTATGTGAACTTGATTTGTAACTATTGTCCCACGCCTGTTTAACTGAAGCTAATTTGGGTGGGTTTCTTCTTCCATCTCCATCAGAATTTGGTTTATTCACCATGTAGCCTATGTGTAACACCAGAGCCTTCTGCAGCTGTTAATTGGCTGCCACGCTCCGCATCCCCGGAGTATTAGGACAATCGGCTACACCTGTGTCTTGTTTAGTTTAGTATTTAAGTGTCTGTTTGTAGATTGTCCGGTGCAAAGTCTTGATCTTGTTTTACAGTTCAGTCCGAGCCTTGTTGAGCATCCGTCTAGTTGTCTACTGTTACTGACCTTAGTTTTCAAACTACGTTTTTGGATTTCCTGTATTGCCCTGTCTACCGTGTACCGATATTTGCCTGTCCGACCATTCTATTAAATCTGCGCTCTGCGCTTGGATCCAACCCCGTCTGGTATATCCTTACAGAAGACTTCGCCTACCATGGATCCAGCAGAAGCATCTACCATGCGTGCTGCTCTGACCGCCCAGGGAGGGTTACTCGGGGAACACGAGGCACAGTTACGCCTTGTCGCTCAACGCCTGGCGGACATGTCGGTGCCTCCTCCCGACCCTCTTCCTCCGGCTTCTGTGGCTGCTACGCACGTCCGCGTGGCAACCCCAGAATGATATGACGGAACGCCTGACCGATGTGAGGGGTTCCTGCTCCAATGCTACCTGTTCTTCACCCACCAACCATCCGCTTTTCCGAATGACACAGCCAAGGTGGCGTTCATCATCTCTCACCTTACCGGCGATGCGCTGAAGAGAGCAACCGCTGCATGGAACCGCCAGGGGGCTTCCACGGCTTCCTTGGAGCAATTCCTGGACCAGGTCCGACAGGTCTTCCATCACCCCAGCCAGGGTAAGGACGATGGTGAGAAGCTGTTCACTCTGCGACAGGGAGATCAGCCGGTTGCGCAGTATGCCATGTCTTTCCACATCCTGGCTGCTGGCAGCGGCTGGAACGAGACGGCACTGCATACGGCATATCGACGGGGGCTTAATACCACCTTGCAGTCCGAGTTGGTCTGTCGGGATGAGGACCTGGATCTGAACGCATTGATGGCGCTTTCCATCAGACTGGCCCGGCGAGGTGTGTCCCGCGCCCCGATGCTTCCACAAGCAACACCAGTGTCATACTATTCCGAACCCATGGAGGTGGGTCGTACTCAACTCTCACCAGCAGAGAGACAGCATAGGATTGACCACCATCTGTGTCTGTACTGTGGGGAGCCGGGTCATCTGCGTCTCTCCTGTCCTGCACGGCGAGGCAGAGAGGGGTTGTCTGTCCGAGATACGGTGAGTAAGCCTACCACCCCTGGTCCAGATATATCCTGTCAACAGTTCCAGATTCCAGTATGTGTATCCTGGGGAGGTTCTAACCGCCTCGTCTCTGCCCTCATAGACTCGGGCTCGGCCGGGAACTTTCTCTTCCGGACTGTCGCCACGGAACTAAACCTACCTCTTGTTCCGTGTTCCACTGAGCTCCGGATTAAGGCGATCGACGGACAACCCATAGGCTCAGGAGCCGTCACTTATCATACCGTTTCTGTTCAGTTGCGGGTAGGAGCCCTACACCAGGAAATCCAGCCCTTTTTAGTTATTGATAGCCCTGATTTGCAAATGGTGTTAGGTTACCCATGGTTACGGAATCACAACCCCTCCATAGCCTGGGACCAGGGAGAGATCACAGCGTGGGGTAAGGACTGTTTCAACCGATGTTTCACTCTGCCATGCCACACCACTCAGGTGGAAAGTCCTGCACATCTAAAGCCAACTGCCGTCCCTCCGGTGTATGAGGATTTGTCCGAAGTGTTCAACAAGGCCCGAACCACCGTGCTGCCCCATCACCGGTCGGGGGACTGCGCCATCGAGCTGCTCCCCGGTACAACGCCCCCGATAGGGCGGGTCTACCCGCTGTCGATACCTGAATCCGAGGCTATGGACAGCTACATTGTCCTTGGCTCAGGGATTCATCCGTCCGTCTACCTCCCCCGCTGCAGCAAGCTTCTTCTTCGTGGAGAAAAATGGAGGCGGTCTACGGCCATGTATCGATTACCGCAGGCTCAATCGAGTCGCAATTAAGAACAGGTATCCCCTTCCTTTGGTACCATCAGCTCTGGAACAACTCCGCCACGCCCGGGTATTCACCAAACTGGATCTCAGGAGTGCCTACAATCTCATCTGAATCAGAGAGGGAGATGAATGGAAGTCTGCATTCATAACAACCAGCGGGTTGAATACTTGGTGATGCCCTACGGTTTGGCCAATGCGTCTTTCAAGCCTTCGTTAACGACACTCTCAGAGACTTTCTCAACAGGTTCGTAATCGTTTACATAGATGACATCCTCATCTACTCCTCATGTCTACAAGAGCACGTCCAGCATGTTCGTACCGTCCTGTCCTGTCTATTACTCCATAACCTGGTTGTGAAAGCTGAAAAATGTGAGTTTCACAGATCAGAGGTTGCCTTCTTGGGCTACATCGTTTCAGAGAAGGGGATATCCATGGACCAGGCAAAGGTTGCTGCTCTCACCGAGTGGCCTCCGCCCGACTGCGTTAAGGCTCTCCAGAGGTTCCTGGGCTTTGCGAACTTCTATAGGAGATTCATACGCAACTTCAGTTCTGTGGCCGCACCTCTCACCGCCCTGCTCAGGGGTGCACCGCGCAAGCTCAGTTGGACAGCGGAGGCGGAGGGAGCCTTTATCCAGCTCAAGAGGTTATTCACCAGTGCACCCATCCTGTCTCACCCTGATCCTCCTCTCCCTTTTGTAGTCGAGGTGGACGCTTCTGAGTCCGGGGTGGGAGCTGTGTTGTCCCAACGTGACGGAGACCCAGCAAAGCTACATCCCTCCGCCTTCTTTTCACGGAACCTATCACCCGCTGAAAGGAACTACGACGTCGACAACCGTGAGCTACTGGCAATGAAGCTGGCATTTGGAGAATGGCGTCACTGGCTCGAGGGGAGTAAACACCCCTTTACAGTTTTTACTGACCATCGCAACCTTGAGTATCTCCATACAGCCAAGAGGCTGAACACACGTCAGGCACGCTGGGCTCTGTACTTCACCTGTTTCAATTTCACCCTGACCTACAGACCTGGGAGCAAGAACACTTAGGCGGACGCTCTCTCCCGGCAGTTTGATGCACCATTGTCACCTCCCACTAAGGAGTATATCCTACCGCGTGCGAGCCTAGTAGTTCCGGTCAGGTGGGACATAGAAGAGACCATCCATCAGGCTCAGACCTCAGATCCGACCCCGACTGCATGTCCTCCATCGAAGGAGTACGTCCCTGAGTCAGTTCGCTCTCGTCTCCTCTCTATGGTCCATGCCTCGCTTGCCTCAGGACACCCGGGAATTCGGCGGACGCGTTCCCTCTTGGAAGGAACCTACTGGTGGCCATCTCTTGCTACGGATGTGACCCGTTTCGTCAGTGCTTGTACTGTGTGTGCTCAGGCCAAAACACCACGGCAGCTCCCTGCCAGTCTCTTGGAACCGCTCCCAATACCTCACCGTCCCTGGTCTCATATAGCGGTTGATTTCGTCACGGACCTGCATAAGTCTCAGGGTAACACCACTGTCCTGGTCATTATCGATCAGTTCTCTAAATCATGCCGGTTACACCCTCTGCCACAGCTCCCTACGGCCATGGAGACGGCCGAAGCCCTGTTCCACCAGGTGTTTAGGTTCTACGGGCTACCAGACATTGTCTCGGACAGGGGTACTGTCAGAAATATTAATCTATCAAGCATTGCACAGTCAGTCGGTGAACAAGTTAAGAAAGCTTTATTGCTTGCGGCCACAAGGAGACAAAAACATCACACGTCATGGTGTTACAAGTTTTGTCTGCTAGCATGCTGTGTTGCTAGCTATTTAAACACAGGCGCTCTTGACTGTTATTGGCTAAGACAAAGTATCTTTTGTTCCATGGCTCTTCTTCATTGGCTCCTCTCCATAGACCTGGCGTGCGTGTGTGCATGTATGTGTGCTCTTTGACCCCTGTAAGCCTCCCCCACTTATTTTATGGCCTCTCCAGAAAGATAGTGGTCAAGCCCAGGTCCCCTTGTTTATGTAAGCCTAGTGTTACCAGAGTTCAGATTTGCACACAAGGAATACTGTAACACAGAATCATTCTTATACAGGATAACTATGTTACAACTTCAATTTTTCCCACAGGGACGCAGTTTACATCCAGGGTATGGTCATCCTTGTTCAAACGCCTTAACGTCAATGTCAGTCTCTTCAGGCTACCGGACGGAAAGGTTGAATCAGGAACTCGGTTGGTTTCTCCGCTCCTACTGCAGCGTCAACCAGGCGGACTGGAGCAGGTTTCTCCCCTGGGCTGAGTATGCTAAAAATTCCCTGACAAGCTCCTCAACGGTCATCACGCCTTTTCAATGTGTCCTTGGATTCCAGCCTCCGTTGTTTCCATGGTCGGGGGAAACCACAACGGTGCCCGCGGTGGATGACTGGCTGAAACGCAGTGAGGAGGTCTGGCAGGCGGCACATGTTCGTCTCCAGAGGGCCGTGCGCGGCCAAAAGATACAGGCTGATCGGCGGCGGCGCAAGGCTCCGATCTATCAACCGGGGAAACGGGTCTGGCTCGCCCACGAAGAACATCAAGCTGCGGCTGCCTTGCAAGAAGCTGACAGTAAATACAGGGACATTCCCCCGAGGCAAGTAGGGTGAAATGCCACCTGACCCCATCCACCTTTGCACTCAACTGTCATTGACAGTTGTATGAATGTTGGAAGCACAAATCAAATCAACCACAGCCTAGGTCTGGGCAGAGCATGCACCTCCACCGAAGCGTTATGAGGTAACTAGACAATTTTACTAGTTGTCTGCTTGTACTTCATTGCCTCGATACCCAGTCAGACATCGTCAAACAGCTCCAGTGCGCGATCCCGCTTTGTTAAACAGTGGCTGTCCATGAGTAACCTAGCAAGCTACCAGCTAACTTTAATTCCAACCCCCTAGCAAACTTCGTTTTTGGACCTCTGTATTTTTCTAACTCTGCATACTCTGCATACGGCCCATCACACCACAGACGTCGCCACTTGCTATGTACTATGCCCGCAGTAATGGATGACCTTATACTTTTCTATTGGATTTAGCAAAAAGCAGGCATGAAAACAGGTCAGGGGTGAAAAAGGTGAGAAGGATATTAACCCTCTGCTTTGCTCCCTCATAAGACAGATTTAATATTCCATATTTTAAAGCATCAATCTGATGCATTTTGAGACTTTTTTTTGCCAACCTGGGGAGAGCTGGAGAAACGTAACTTCAGCCATGAGTCATGAGGCTAGTTAGAGACTTCCATGCTTAATGCGAGCATGCGTAGCGTGGGAGCGAATTTGTTTTGCTGATTTGAGCGAAAAAACGTTTTTGGAGCTTGATGTAAAACAAACAATCCGTTTGTCCAATTGGTAAAACATTGTCTAGTGAAGGTCATACGTTTACATTTCTTAGCCTGGTTTTCCATCTTTATATTGTCTCTATAGCTAGCTTTCCATCTGTCAGTGTCACTGTCGTGTGTAAGCGGCACTAAGGGCTGCATAGACGTTCATTTTATTAGTAGGCTAGTAATTTTTTTTCCGAATTTTGCCGAAAGGTGAGGGATTTTCATAGCCTGGCTCCGCCCACCTACGTACTTCCGTTCAATTTTGATTTCGCTTCTGTACTGGGTCTGGATCTTCGGTACGCATTTCAGGTCTTGGAAATAGATTTTCTATTTGGCCCAATCAGCGAACAGAGGGAGTGGCTGAGAACGATAACGTTGATGTCGTGCGCTAGTTGGGTGTGCCACGTCATCGACGTGGCCATCCTTTGTTATCTCACATATATATTTATTATTATTTTTGCCCCCCTACTCCTCGGTCAATATTTGGACTACATAGAAAACGTCGACGTCCAAAGTTTCGTCTTGGTCCCGATTGAGTTGCTATTACTTTTATGTACGTTCCGTTGCACAGTTTAGGACCATACAACGTTTTTGTGGCATAAAGTTGATTTTGTCGGCAAAGGGTAGACTACTCAGTTATAATAGCCTACGTCACAGCGTCGGCACATGTTAGCAACGACTCATTAGATACAACGTGCATAGAAGACTGTTGCAGCACAGAAAGGATCGTATCGTGCCCCCCCCCTAGCATCCGTCAATATTTTGATTACTTAGAAAACGTCATGTCAAAAGTTGGTAGCCATTGAGTTGCTTGTCTTTTTATTTACCTGGCTAACTTGCTAGCCACAGTCACTGACGCTACTAACGTCACGAAACACGCGTGACTACCTCTAGCCTAACATTAGTTTAGCAGCTTGTTAACTTCTGGGAGATAGCTATAGGCTAACTATAGCTTTAACGATACTGCAAGGCAGCTGCAGAAACGCCACAAGCAAAGAGGCCAGGGTGATAACTATTTACTAATGTTACTTTCTGATATGAAACACAATTGTTAAGTGTAATGTACAATATAAGCTAATATTATTAAGGAACTACATCGACTTTCGGAAACGGTAGTCTACTATTTCACTGAAGCATTAGCATCATGACATTAGCCTATGTTGCCCGGGCAACACATACTACAGCGGTCTAGGCTGCATCTGTTTTCAATCGTTAAAATAAACATTACTCACAAATACATTTTCGTTGTACGATTTATTATGACATTAGATTACAAGTAAACGATTTGTTGGTGAAATAATCATTACCTGTGATTTCAAACCAGTAGGCCTACTGCAACGCTGTAGCCTACGCGAGACAATAGGTGCGTTCGACATGGACTGCGGTTGCATGAAACGACCGGCGAGAGTAGCCGCTTGCAGTCGGGGAGGAGTTGAAAACGGCTCTGTGAAGTTGGACATTCCAGCTTCTCGTGGTTTGCTGCGTTGATGTCAGTCATGGCCGATCAAGCGCTGTTTGCTTACGTTACAGTGACCTAGCCTCGGCGCCGTCTCAAGTCGGACAAAAAGTCTAACCAGAATTCACTGTTTCAAGTCAGCCGCCTGCAGCCGGCTGCAGCGCTGCATGAAGCGAGGTCATGTCGAACACACCTACTGTGTAGCTAACAAAAACATCCACAGCTGTTTACAGTAGGGAGTCAAACGGCGACAGAAAATGTTCGGCACTCCCTTAAATCAAAAGTATTTCAATAGGTGAAACTGTCTGACTACTAACCCGAACTTCATTGACACAGCCGTCAATCTGTTCATGAAAGCAATATTTAATTTCAGCGTAAACCGTACAACGGAACGTTCAACCAACGATCGCAACCAAGACTCGAACACTGTAGTATACAATTTACCGGGGCAGCTTCTCCACAAAGGGCTATATCGCATTTTGCGTTATTACTGACAATGATCGCTATTGAGCTTTTTATGCATGAGCGATTTTCCACTGAATAAATGTCAAGCGTATTTACGTTTTTGCGGGCATGTCATAAGTTAGCAGACAGAGCTACTGTTTGAATCGCGATTCCATCAGAAATATTTCCAGTGATAACGTTGTTACAGTAGCTTCTTTCCAAGGGTGTTCTTAATGAATTATTATGCAATAGACTATGAGTAGGCTAAATGCTTGAAAATATGCAGGCACACCCTCACAATTTCCCCAGAAATTGTATGCTCTCTAGTTTGTGTTGTAGTTCCGTAATGGCGGCGGCGAAAGATGCGAGTGAAGCCATTCGGTCCGTTGTGGCAACACTGCCGAATATCTAGAAACTAAAGCCGGAGCAAGAACAAGTGTTGCTGAGTTTTCTTGGTGGCAATGATGTTGTGGCCCTTCTCCCCACGGGGTTCGGGAAAAGTTTGATTTTCCAGCTACGGCAGCTAGCTCCGTTACAGTAGTGGTGCAGGAGTTGGCTAAGACGAACGCTAGCTATTGGTTATGGCAGATCAGAGTGGCTCTGGGCAGATCCAATAGTTTTAAACTTCAACAGAGTACCCGCCTACAAGGAAGTCAACGTTTGTCAATGGAGCGGAGCCAGACCCTCTGTACAAATGCAATATGTATGAGAGTCTGGTTAGGACAGGCTAGGATTTTCATGCCTGAAAAAGGAAATATTCTTGATTTTTGGGGCTCCATAGTATGCCCTGGGGCCTCATAGTATGTAGATCCATCCTTGGCGACACAGGATGCTCACTGCTTCAATTCTGCTGCCTCCACCTCCCCAGCCTCCACCCTTGATTATGTGTTTCCATTCATAGGGGGAATGCGTTCACTGCTCTCTGCTCGGATGTTAAGACAATGTCTCGGTTGGGTGCAGCAGGAAGCCGCTGCGAGCAGAACCATTATGCCAAAACATGTATTATATTGTGTTGTAATAAATGGATTTTGTTGTGAGGATAGTGAGTTTGAAGGAAGTGACAGTGATGAAGAATGGACCCCAGAAAGAGGTTTGAGAGGCAGAAAAAAAACATGTTTAAGGCTCTATCAAATGCAGTAATATTTTTAATAAAAGGCATTTTAAAATCTTATATACACTTGAACAAAATGGGACTACAGAAAGTACAGTTGAGTCTTCATGCAAAGACGGAATAAAGAAGTTTGAAGGGAAGATGTTAAAAGGAAGGCGATGCTATCAATCCCACCATTTTCCATTGAGTCAGACATAAATGCTCTTTATCCAGGTTGTGAAGTAAACAGTGATGAGGGGAGTGAAGAAAATGAATCTGATGATGGTGGGGATGTCCCTCAGCAACAAGGGTGGAAAACCAGCAAGGCTGCCCTCTACAAGCTGATAACATCTTATAACCTTATCAAAACTTTAAAGATCCTGTTAAGTGGAATTGAAAACGAATTTTAAGTTCACCACACCCTAGAAGAATGTGTTATTAACTACCCATCCAAATTAGAATTAAAAAAAAACCCTGTAACACAGGAGTAAAAATGGACACCAGAGACAGCAGACAGTGAGCTCTCCAACTACTTCTAGCACATTATCTACCGTTTCACCAAAATGCCATCATTCTACACCGAGTAGCCTAATATCAAGTTAGCAGTTTCCACTAACTCATAGCAGAGATACATCTGGAAAAGTTATCTAGTATAATTATAATAAGCACACAGAACTGAGTGATGAACTGCTGGCGGCAAATTGGTCCAGGAGCGACCGGAGGAGGAACGGTGTTATGTCCCTACTGGTTACCAATTCAACTGGTTCCCCAGCGTTGCGTGCACCTATCAGTCTGCCTCTATCACCAGATTCGTCAGAAATTCACAAACATATTACTGGCGATTTTCAAGTCGGATCTCATATTTGGTGCGGTGAATGTGAAAGTAAGCCTATAGGCTACGTGCGCACGACATTAGGCTACCATTCGCGTCAAAATAAATGGAGACAAAATAAAACATTTGCAGGCTCGCATGAAGTGGGATTCGATCGCAGTAGAGCAAAAATATGTATTCACCAGAGCCCGTTGCTTTACACTGCAAGCTATACCAGCTCTGAAAAATCTTTCAAATCGTTGCGTATTTATTAACTACGTTGGACTTCAGGTCACATCTTAATTTGGCTTCTTCTGAGTCAAGTGGTTCCCATGGACACTACCCGAATGTAGGCTACTAATCACGTATTTGGGGTTGTTTGGAGGCAATGGCCGTATTTACCAGGACATCAAAGCTCCTTCTGTTACTGCCCGTGGCTGAGTGTTTTCTTCGCTATATCTTTTGAAATCAATTCATTTCATAATTTTACATTCTGAACAAATGTAGTGAGCACTACATTACAGCCATTCACCCCATAATAAATGGAAGATAAGAAAATAAGATTCGAGTGGGATTAGATCCCACGAGCAAAAACACAACTAGCTTCGAAGTCTTTTGCATTACACCGCGAGCTACTGAAGCACGTAGCTGCATTTGGACTTCAGTGAGTCACAAATGTAATAAATACGTTGGCTTTCAGGCAACATTTTGATTTGGTTCTTCTGAATCAACTAGTTACCGTTGACACTACCCCAATGTAAACTACTCATCACGTTTTTGGAGTTGTCTCAAGGCAATAGCCATATTAACCACGATATCACAGCCCCGTATCCAGGCCCGTAACGGAAACACATGAGGCCCCCCCCTCCCCCGCAGAATAAGCCTGAGAGGCCTCCTCCCCACCGTAATACAAATGTAATACAAATCCCGACGGGACGAACAGGACCCCGACGCGATCAACTGAACTTTTTGGAACATTCTGAAGAGCCGTATAATAAATGCAAGATATCAAAACTCAAGCGTGTCTTGTGAGGGAAATGTATTCGATCAGAAAAAAACTACATAGGCCTATAGTCGACACACTTTCTACAGGTTTGTGGGTGAATACACATGTGCGCGTCTTTTGGCAAATCTGTGTGCAAAGTCTTTTACCACTTTTACCACTCTTTACATCTAAACTGCGCGCACATTTATTTTCTATGCTAAGGATGGCCACACCTGAAAGCCTCTCTTGTGACATGGAGCTTCTGAGATATGTTTTGATCAGTTTTAGCTTGGAAAATGACCTTTCAGCACTTGCGACAGTCACGAGTATTGCCAGTAATAATTTGATAGCCGTGGCTACTGTCGCATACGTTAGCATGCTTGCTAATAGTGTCAATTATGTAATATATTTTATAATTAAGCACTTTTTCTACTTTCTCTTTTCCCCCCAATGTTGTCAGCTAGATGGGAAGTAAATAAAGGAGCAAGAAGGCTAATTTTCCTGGCTCTTGGAAAAGAAGGCTCGCTGTTAACGCTAGCTAAGCACAACACAGACAGCAGTAGCCTACAGCTGTCAAAGTATAACGTTAGCTACATGGTACAGTACACTAATGTTAGCTATAGCAAACAGTACAATACCTGTAGTCTCTTCTGGCAGATGAGTGCATCCTTCACCGGCTGGTCGAAAAAGACTTGTAATTTTGGGAAGTTTGGCATTTAATTCAGACATTTTCTGTTTTGAATGCCGCTTTTGGGCACCACTTTTAAATGTGCGTTTCATTTTTCCAGCTAACAAAGAAAGCACAATTAAATATAGGCTACTTCTTTATTTTTATATCAACTCTGGAAACACAGACAAGACAATAAGACCATGGTGTGCATCCCATGTAATTTAAATTGGATTAAAAAAAGAAAACGGGTGCCGGGGCTGCGGGGGTAATCTCTACGGGCCTGCCCGTATCACTGCCCCCTAATGACACCACATATTGCGAAGTTATCCCTTACTTCTCTGTGTGAGAAATGAATGAAATGCGTGAGAAATACACGGCAAATGCGTTACACTTGAGAGCTCTGGATATAGTAATATATCCCTCCGAATTTGCAAAACAAAGGCTTGTAATAGCCTACAGTGTTACTTGAGTTTGGCTCCGAATTAACCAAGCATCTTGTCCATAATCGAATCATTCCTTCCAAACTGATGTACAATTCAGTCCAACACACAGCGAAGTAGCTATTGATATTCTTTAATGAGCTTATTCATCTTTAGTGATATGAGTTTCTCTCTGGGTTTAACCAAGTGCGTCCCTTGGGGACAGAAGAACACAAGCACATTACAACATGAGAAACATCAGAATCAGAAAGGGTTTTAATCGCCATGAAAGTTTGCACATACAAGGAATTTACTTTGGCAGGGAGGTAGATACATTTAACATGGAGTACATCTTAAAGAAGTGGTGTAAGTTTATACAAGTCTAACTACATTTACGTGTTTTCATTTAGCAGGCGCTTTTATCCAAAGCGACTTCCAAGAGAACTATAGAAATAACTGAGAACTTAATAGGCTGCTAGAATATTTAGCGCATCGTTAATAAAGTAACTAAGGAACTATACAACCCTACATCACATGGCCTTAAACAGTACAAGCCACTTCCAAAAATGCTGTCATAGACTGCAGGGCCAGGGATGGAACCACTGACCAGTTCACAGACAACATGCTGGACAAAAATAGTTCTGGTCCAAAGGTGGTCTCCCAGCACACACCAAATGGAACCAAAAACCACATGCTGTGCACTGGATCTGAGGAGAAGCATGGCAGTACATTATTATCACATTACTGTAAATATAGCCTACCAAGTTTTGAAGATGCTTACCCAGTCATCGCCACATGCTCTGCACAACTCTGACAAGTTTTCTAACACATTACAGAAGTGTAAATAGTTTCTCAGACACATTAATTATGATACATTGACATGAAACTAACAAACCTGAATCAGCTACCAGTCTGCAGGCTATTTATTTTCTCCACTGAGAAGTAGCAGCCTCATCAGTGCTGAAATCCCAGGAACTGAAGTCCTCATCAAGAACAAGCTCTGCAAACTACAAAAGACACAGTACAATTAGAAATAGTCAATAGCTGTATTCAACAAAGGGTAATTTGCACACATACTTTGCAAACCCATGCCCCACAGGATGTTGAGTCCTGCTGACGTGGATGATCACAGATCTGCTCACAAGTCCATCGCGAGATATGTAAATGTTTGTGTCTCATGAAAGATCTGTAGATTAGCTAAATATAGTTATTTGGAACAAAGAACATCATGACATTACCACTGACATAACTTGCCTTGTGATATCCTGGCATTGTTTGATTTAGTCAGGGGTTTCACCGAGGGGGTTCACGTAAAGCGCCCGCTTGTCCTTTGGATAGATGACCTTCACAATACACGCACGAACATGTTAAAAAGATGGAATATCACATTGAAATAGTCATTTTAGAGTGCATGTACATTCTCACCACAAGTGTCCAGTGATGTAGGTGACAAACTGCTCCTATCATAACATCATAGGCCATTGGGTCCATCTGAAAACATACACAAAATGAATAAATACTTGTATTGTACAAGCTGTACAAGATGTACAAGCTCAACACCAAACAATTACCACTGCCGTTTAATGATATGTTTCGTAAGAAATGCTTCGATTCATAGTTACCTCACTCGCCAGGCGAGTTTTTTTCATTTACCATTAAATAGAACATCTTTTGCACAAAATACATTTGTTTTTACAGGTCCAAAACTGTGGAATTCTCTCTCAAATGACATTATACGAATTTGTTACAAATGTTCAAAAGGAGACTTAAAAGCTTTCTTCTGCATAGTTACTAGGCTTATGCATAGATATAATTTGTAGTGTGACTACAGGGGGGCTAACGGTGCGTTCACACTGCAGCGACGCAAATCGCTTGCCATCGCTCGCCTTCCCACAGTTCACCACACTCGGGGGCGTATCAAACAGATTAATGTATAATTGTAGTTCTCTAAAGTTACTTTTGTAGTTGTCATTGCCAAGTGTGAAGACTTGGGTTTACGTACTCGCAACATCGATCAAAATACAACTTGTATACGAAATACAAAACTGTTTAATATACATACACGTTGACATGTGTAAAAACGTTTTATTATGATACTCAAAGTCTCTGCTAATCTGTCGATACAACTAGGGAGTTCAATCCAGCTGGGCTAACTAGCTCCCACCAGGATCACCGACAACGTCGGCAACCCTGCACCAGGCGTCATACTTTTTATTAATGTCTTTGTACACATGCAGAGACGTATCGTACAGGACTGGATATGCAGCCACACAGGCGATAAGTTTCTCCTCCATCTTGAAACCTAGAAATGTACACCATGTTTGCTACGTTACGAGAAACAAGCAAACACTCCGATTGGCCATCGCTAGCGAAAATCGCTCCTCATTTGCATAAAGTTGAGAAAATCTCAACTCTGTCGCGTCGCTACCCACAATGCACCACGCAATTTGTAATTAAATGCAGCATACATTCCCAAAAGGTCACCCAAGTCCTGAGGCAAATGACAAAGTTC
This sequence comes from Mallotus villosus, assembly GCA_903064625.1. Taxonomy (NCBI): domain Eukaryota; kingdom Metazoa; phylum Chordata; class Actinopteri; order Osmeriformes; family Salangidae; genus Mallotus; species Mallotus villosus. The sequence continues at coordinate 36,971 of CAEFZP010001308.1, read as the reverse complement.
TGCATGTATGCAGATGGCTTTCAGTATGTTGTTGCTCAAAGTAATTTGCAATGAAACTTATACTTACGTTCCTCTGGGGTGAGTGCATTTGACGGTTAACCGACAGGAGACTGGAGGTTTGCAGACAGGGTGCTTGATTGTGGACTAGGTGCTGGAGGAGGTGTGGAGGGGATAGGCAGTGCTGGAGGAGGCGTGGAGGGGATAGGCAGTGCTGGAGGAGGCGTGGAGGGGATAGGCAGTGCTGGAGGAAGCGTGGAGGGGATAGGCAGTCCTGGAGGAGGCGTGGAGGCAGCAATCCATTTTGCTGGAATTCTTGGCTCGGGTTGCACATATTTTTTCAGGTGATCGATATTGATCTTCTCAAATATTTGTTCTTCTTTTTGAAGGTCAGCACTTTTTTCGTTGATATTCACTATCGTGTATGGACCCAATAAATCATCTTCTATCTTGCCCCCCTTCCTTTTGTTCCTGGCGAATGTTTTTTCTTAACACCAGGTCGACCACCACAAAGCCATTGTCCTGGCCCAATGAAAGCTTTCGCTTCCGCACCCTCTCTTGTCCTGCCAATATATAGACCACTTTCAAACCTACGTCACACGACTGTCAAGCTGGCTCAACTGCGCATGTGGGTTGCAAAAGACGAACTTCTCCCCTGTATAATACACTTGAAGTGTCGATCAGGTCATCATATATCTCTGTTCACTGGATTACAGGGCTTGACATTAACTGTTTGAGGCACTTGTCCGTTGGACGAGTACATTTACATTTCACTTGTCAATGCACAAAAGTCACTTGACCCCCATAGCTTTAAATAGCCTGACCAAGTGATCGGGCAAAACTAGCCTGGCTCACGGAGGTCGCTTTCTCAGGAAAATGAGTAATGAAACAGGCTCGGTTAAAGAAATACAATATGCTGGCTATCTTCAGCAGGCTCGTATCTACGTTAGGCAGTCCTCTCTGACGTTTCTGGAGTGAAATACAACATTGTGTACACTGCCAGTGAGCGACGAGTCTGACTGAGGCTAATGGGGACGCAGTCTCACACTCAAATTGGCTGGCTAAAAGCAGAATTCCCATATCTCTTGAAAGCTGCCCTGCTCGACTTTTTAGATGTCGAATTGACTGTAAAATCATGAACTTTGTGACATGACGGGAAGACATGGCTGCTGCTCCACTATGCGGTCTGTACCGGGCGACATTCTCACTCAAATGTCAAGACTTTCGTGACCCAAATCAAAATTCTGATGCGACAGATCAATGGGGAATTGCTTTTTCTCTCTCTAAGGCTGTCCTCCTCTGACTTTTTGGTCTTTTAAATCTAACTGTATGATCCGTGTGGTCCTTTTGCCATTGTAAATGCCATCCTTTCACGGTTTTCTGAAACCTAGCTGCGCGCGCATCCTGAATGTTTACAAACATGAAATTGGCCTGCACTTTGGGGTAGACATCCGTAAGTGTGGAAGTCAATGATACCTCCTGGTTTCCAGCCAGTGCATTGACTTCCTCGTCAGTTATCTGTAGCATTGGTGGAGATAAGTGAACACAAGTACAGATTATAGCAGATACCATTATTGCCAAAGTAGTTATATACTGCAGGAAAATGTCATTATACCTGCCACTTACCACGGTAACGGGCCTCCCTTCCATACATCAAATAATATGGGGAGTATTTAGTTGTGATCAGTTTTTTTGTGTGTAGACCAAATACAGTGGGCTTTAAATATTCGTCCCAGTCACATGGGTGGCCCATCACCATTTTTTTCAAAGCTCTGATATTGGAAAATTATTTTAATTATTCACCATAATTACACACAGCTTTTCCACCAAGCCATTGGTTTGCGGATGGTATGGGCAATGCCAAGCTTGGCACACATGTACAGGTTGATCTGGCAGTGGATATGAAAATTAATATGATACTTCTTTCCCCTCGTGATGTGATGTACAAGAATACAGTGATATCAAATGTCTCTCAATTTGACTTACTTTGTTAACAAATGATTTGCCCTGGTTGGTAAGTATCCTTTTGGGTGCACCATATTTATAAAAGAAGTCCATTATGCACCCTGAAACTTCTTCCGCCTTCTTATTTTTCAGTGGATATACCTCCATCCATTTCGTAAAATAGCCCACCATTACACACATGTACATGTTCCATTGTTGGAGCATTTTAATTTCCCAACCAGGTCCATTCCAACCAGTTCAAATGGCTCAGAAACCTTAAACGCAAACCAAAGAGTAACATTAATAAGAATACCATGTTAAACTAAATGTTAAATGTAATGAGGTCAGATTCACCTCTATAGGTTTGTACTGCGTCTTTTCCTTTATAGAGGCCCTATTCCTCTGACAGTCATCACACTGTGCGATCTAACAAAGTAAAAACAATTGAGAACACTTGTGACATATGTAGCCTACATATTTTCATAATATAAGCTTTACAGACATATATTATATAGGGCCTATTATAACGCACTCACCCATTTGGTGATGTCTGCCTTCCTCCCAGGCCAGTAGTATCGTTGCAGGATGGCGTGCATGGTCTTTTCAATTCCACAGTGAGCCCCAATGGCACTGGCATGAAACTCCACAAGACATCATTGGCCTCCTGTGGGGTGCGAACAACCTTTGCAAGGCGATGTTGCTGTTAGTCTTTCTTCCTCTGGCACTGGTAATAGAGTTGACCATCTATAGGGACACATTTCCATAAACACATTTCCAATGACTTGGTAACTCTCTGCCCTTCTTTTCAAAATGTATCTCTCACTCTTGGTGGAGTTTGGAGGATATATATTGCTCAGTTTCAGGGAAACAATTTATTGGACTTTTAGGGATCCATATTTGCTCTCACTAACTGCCCTACTCACTTACTGACCTACTGCTGACTGACCTACTGACTTACTACTGACTGACCTGCTGACTACTGACTGACCTACTGACTTAATACTGACCTACTGACTACGGAATGATCTACTGACTACTGACCTACTGACTGACCTACTGACTACTGACTTACTACTGACTGACCTACTGACCTACTGACTACTGACTGACTACTTACTGACCTACTGACTACTGACTGACCTACTGACTTACTACTGACTGACCTGCTGACCTACTGACTACTAAAGAATGTACAATACATTACAGCACAATACATGAACTGTCATCACAAGCTGCATCACGGGCACTGCACCTTCTATAATTCCAGACATCTGTGTGCCACCAATTCTATCAAGGGCTATCAATATTTGTGGCTTCTTAATCACTGAATGCATCATAGCACAAGAACAATGTTCGTACTACTTTATAAAGGATGCATGTCTTAAAGAATATATTGTGCTTATTAACATTATACATTGTGCTTATTAAAGTAATGTTTTATGAACTTAGAAGTTTGCTTAGGCTTAAACATTGTGTCTCACTCAGGGTGGGGGGAACAGGCTGTATTTGGTGTCTTAATCTCTTCATTTTAGGAGCAACCTTGAAGCCGGGCTGAGATGGCACCGGAGCGTGGGGCGCGCCAGCAAGAACAACTCCCGCATGAGAAAGCTCAACCCTCTTTTGATCATTTTGTATGACGGCACTGTAGACTATAATATATCCTGGGGCAGGGACAGATAGCCAGTTGGACTTCGTGAACCAACCCTAACATTGTTGCGGTTAGGGAAACGTAGACAACCCCAGAGCTCTGTACTTGATTTCCAACTGCTGCATTAAAACTGATATTATCGGACCTCTGCGACTCCAGACCACTCTTTCTAGAACACAGACTTGTGTCATTGAAAACTAGCATTACATAGGCCTATTGGAATAGACACAAAGAATCTCAGTCCTTCACTACTGACTGACCACTTACTACTGACCGACCTACTGACTTACTACTGACTGACCGACTGAGACTTACTGACTACAAAAACCATCAACCCACATAACAATCAAAATGCCGCCACGCAAACAAAACCAGTCCGAGGAGGAGTTGTCCATTATAAAGGACGTGTTAGAGCAGCAACAAACAAGTACGCAGATTTACTACAAAGACAGCAATTTATTGAAACAGTTATGACTTCTAGTAATACCCGAATCGACAATCTAGTTAGAGAAGTACAGGAAAAGAAATCCTCACTGCAGTTCTCGCAGCATGAAGTTGACACACTGAAAACCAAACTAAATGAAGTTAACTCAGAGGTAATCAACTTGAAGGCCACTATGGATGGACAAGTGAAGGATCCAAAGTCTCAACAAATGCCGGATATGGAAAAGAAGATGGACGATCTAGAGAACCAGAGCAGAAGAAACAACGTCGTCATAGACGGCCTAGAGGACGACAACAAGGAAACATGGGCCGAAACTGAAGTTAGAGTACGCAACGTTTTGACGGAAAAACTACAGCTAGACTCGAAATCGATCGAAATAGAAAGAGCGCATCGGATTGGTCCCTTCAGAAATGACTCCCCTTGCCCAAGGCAAGTCGTAGTCAAGCTGCTTTGTTACAAGGACAAGCAACTGATCCTTAATAGAGCCCGATCCAACCTCAAGAATACGAACATCTACATAAACGAGGATTTCTCGGAACAAGTACACAAGCGACGGGCAGAGCTGTTGCCACAGATGAGGGCGGCCAGACAACGAGGTGAATATGCTGTGATCAGCTACGATCGACTGGTCATCCGGAAAAAACTCAATCCTGAGTCAAAGTAAAGATGATCTTCCTGACAGTGTTGCTATACTTGTTGTACACTTGTTTTACTTATGACTTTGACTACTGATATAAAAAGACAAGGAATCCAAACTACAGATGGGCCTACGTATACAAACATTTGTGATAATGACGATTTAATTTTTTATCCTTTTCTTTTAAATAACGAACATGGTGAGAACTCACAACATACAGATTACTGGGACCCTGACGTAAATCTCTTAAGAAACTCCATAGACAATTTGTGTCAATACTACACAGAAAAATCGTTTAACACTTTCTGTAAAACGCTACCCCAGAATTTATTTTCAATTCTACATCTCAATATTAGAAGCCTCCCCTGTAACCACAGCCACTTCGTACATTATCTGTCCACTCTCCACCATGAGTTTGAAATTATTGGTCTCACTGAGACATGGCTACATGAATCTACCTCACATTTGTATGATATACTTAAATACGTTTCTGTACATAGTTGTAGATCAACAAGAATGGGTGGGGGAGTGTCTATTTTAATACACGAGAGCATGCAAGTCATAGAACATAAAGACCTTGTCGAACAAGCAGAAGACGGAACAATCTTTATAGAAATACCTGCATCTTCCTCAACATTGGAAAAAGGTTGTATAATAGGCTGTATATATCGACCCCCAAATTCGGATATAAAAACATTCATAAGTCAACTTACCTTAACCTTAGATGTTATCGATAGGGAAGGCAAAAACTGTTATTTGACCGGTGATTTAAATTTTGATCTTTTAAAAAGTGAAGATCACCCATTAATTGCAGACTTCCTAAATATATTGTATTCGTGTAGTTATTACCCAACCATCACCAAACCGTCAAGAATAACAAACACATCAGCAACTTTGATAGATAACATATTGACGAACTCTTTAACGAACCCAGGCACATCGGGTCTCCTTGTTACAGATATATGATCACCTCCCAATATTCCACATTATAAAGTATGCATGTAATAGAGGCCAGAAAATTGAATGTGAGAAATACAAGTGCAGAAGATTCAATAGGAAAAATATTGCCAGATTTAAACATGTTGTGTCAGACGAAACATGGGAATGTGTGTATGACAACACGAATGCGAACACTGCTTTCTTGTAATTTCATGGAAATTTTCAATTCACATTTTGATACATACCACTCTCGACCACATCAGCAAAACGAAACCTAGGCTTAAACAAGCCTTGGTTCACATCAGGCCTGCAAAAATCCTCCAAAATGAAAAATAGACTATACAATATTTAAAGAATCCTACACCAATAACATTACATAGATACAAATTGTACAGAAATAAATTTAACAGTCTAATTCGTAATTACTAGGGTTGCAAAATTCCGGGAATATTCAAAGTTGGAAACTTTCCACGGGAATTAACGGGAATTTACGGGAATTAACGGGAATAAACGGGAATTAACAGGAATAAACTGGAAATATAGGGGTAATTTAACTGTATTTACCTTGTCATAAGCAGACATGCATGCAAACATTTATAATACAACTTTTAAAAATGTAATTTTTGACTTTTTGGACATTTTGGTACCAAATAAACTTGGTATTAAAATGAACATGGCTTCAGTTTACCAAGTAATCAATAGGCTAGGTAATGACAAACAGGGTTGGGAAAGTTCACTTTCTACATGAACTAGTTCAGTTCATAGTTCACAAATTTTAAAATGAACTAGTTCAGTTCATAGTTCATAATTCAAAATGTTTAACTAAGTTCACAGCTCCAAAAATGTATTTCAATATGTTGCAAGCTATAATTGAAATCTCTATCTGTTTGCAATACCGCTCTCGGCCTCTACGCAATTCGGCGCTCTCACACTTGCCAGGCATAGGGTTGAAACGTTCAGACGCAACACTGATGACAAAGACGTTCAAAAACAACAGAACGTTTTATGTTTATGTTTCTGGCAGACAATGTTTCCAACCAGCTGCATTCAGGGTCCAGCTGAGCTAGGCGTGCATAGACTTGTTCTCAACTACATTTAAGTTCCCCGTTATATGCTTTTGCAAAAAAACGTTGGCTGATTTTTGTTTTCAAAATTCCCAAAATTCCCGAGCCAAAATTCCCGTGGAAACTTTCCGGAAACTTTCCGGAAATTTACCGGAAACTTTCCGCCCCTTTGCAACCCTAGTAATTACAAAGGGAAATATTATCAAGACCAATTTACAGCTGCATCCACAAACATACGAAAAACCTGGAAACTAATCAATAAAGTTCTAAACAGGAAAAATAATAAACTAATTGTTAAAATATGTTCATTTTGTCCTCAGTTGTATGTGGTGCTGTGCTGTTGGGTGGTTGTATGTATGTTTGTGCCACTGGGAGGCGCTACCTCTGTAGCGTGTTGTTCTTTACAGTTGATGTGTTCGATCAGAAGCCCTCTGACCGTGAGACTGATGAGTCTGCAGCTCACATAATAAATACGCCAAGAACGGCTAAAAGTTGGTCAACCATCGTCCACTCTTCCGAATACAATTTTAGCTGCAACAACAGCATAACTCAACAGGTTATGGGCCCAGGAGTTGTTCGGAAGATTAGTTTATCGTTTTCCACCGTTTAGAAAGTCGCAACGGACCACGTGCTAACGGATTGCTAGCTAGGAAAAAGAGCAAGCTAACATGGCGGAACAACGAAGGACGTGCAGAGTGCCTCGATCGACATTCGACGGAGATGAGACTAAGTATGAGCTTTGGGAGACGAAAATGTTGGGACATTTTCATTTATCAGGGCTAAAGGACACGGTGCTAAAAGAACCGGAGTCAGAAGCCGAGATAGCAGCAGATGCAAAGAAAAACGTTTACGCATATGCAGAGTTGATTTTACTGTTAGATGACAAAAGCCTCTCATTAGTTATGAGGGTTGCACCCAACAATGGAAGAGGAGCTCTGAAAATATTGAGAGAGTATTATGCTGGGAGAGGAAAGCCACGTATCATCAACTTGTACACTACGTTGACATCGCTTCAGAAGGCAAACGATGAAAGTGTAATGGACTATATAATCAGAGCAGAAACCGCCATCACAGCACTGCGGGACGCAGGTGAAACGTTAGGCGACGGCCTGCTAGTGGCTATGGTTTTAAAGGGATTGCCTGAGAATTTTAAGCCATTCGCAATACACGTGGCTCATACAGACGATAACACCACGTTTGCAGAATTCAAGACTAAATTACGAAGTTTTGAAGAGACCGAGAAGATAAAAGCAACCGAATCGAGCGACAGTGTGATGAAGACTGAAGGGAAAAGCGGACGGCGGCCCGCCAAGACGAGCGCACGTGGCTGGAACAAAGACGACACAGAGATGGTGTGCTTCAAGTGTGGCATCAGAGGACACCGAGCGAAAAGATGTCGACAGAAGACATGGTGTAGTTTTTGCAGAAGTGACACACACAAAGACACCATGTGTAGGTGTAAAGATAGGGACAAAAAGGATGGCACGAGTAACGTGTCAGAAGATGCCGACGAAGACTACGTGTTCAAGATGAGAGACGAAGGGATCGGTAACCAGCGGCAGCCGGCACGCAGCATCCAGGAGAGGGGCCTGATGGTGGACACGGGCGCTACTTCTCATATCATCATAGACATAACCATGTTCAAGAGTTTCGACTGTACATTCAGGCCAGAAATGCACAGTGTCGAGCTGGCAGACGGCACACGGTGCAGCGGGGTCGCTCAGCGGAGGGGAAATGCTGAGGTTTCCCTCATTGACAGCAGAGGACAGCGACGCAAGGCGATGCTGAGAGGCGCTTTGTTCGTACCGTCGTACCCCCAAAGCATTTTCTCAGTGAAGGCAGCGACTACGAGTGGGGCTACGGTTGTCTTTAAAGAAGATAAAGACACCCTGATAACCAGAAACGGTACCAGGTTTAACATTCATGTATATGGCAGGTTGTATTATTTGCATAGGGAAGCTGAGTCTAATGATAAGTGTAATGCATGTCACCAGGGGTTAAATTGGGATTTTCTATGTGGGGGGGCTCTGACCGAGGGGCAAATTTCACAAATCTTTTGTGGATTATGCAGTAAATAACAGGCATGAAAACGGGTCGGGGGTGAAAAAGGTGAGAAGGATATTACCCCTCTAAGGAGGTCCGGGTGCATGCTCCCCTACAAGAAAAATAAAATATTCCATATTTTAAAGCATCAATCTGATGCATTTTGAGATACTTCTTTTGCCAACCTGGGGAGAGCTGGAGAAACGTATCTTCAGCCATGAGTCATGAGGCTAGTTAGAGACTTCCATGCTTAATGCGAGCGCGCATAGCGCCCAAGCAAAAATTTTTGGCTGATTTGAGCGAAAAAACAAACAAACATCCGTTTGTCCAATTGGTAAAACATTGTCTAGTGAAGGAATTACGTTTATGTTTCTTAGCCTGGTTTTCCATCTTTATATTGTCTCTATAGCTAGCTTTTCATCTGTCAGTGTCACTGTCGTGTGTAAGCGGCACTAAGGGCTGCATAGACGTTCATTTTATTAGTAGGCTAGTAAAAAAAATTATAAGGCAAGCGGCCCTCCGGCCCAGAAGTGCTTCGGCCCATCGGGAAATCTCCCGGTGCTCCCGATGGCCAGTCAGGTGGACCACCTTACCTTCTGCCTTGTCAGTCCCCTCACCTCAAAATCTACCTCTTCAAAGACGGTAGCGTAAACTTATAATTTTCGTGCGCGATATGCCTACTTCTCAAACTTGCTCCAGATGTCGAGGCCAGCCTATCCCTCCGCCCCGGCACTCTGCATGTCACGACTAGGGTTGCAAAGGGGCGGAAAGTTTCCGGTAAATTTCTGGAAAGTTTCCTCTGGAATTTTGAAAACAAAAATCAGCCAACGTTTTTTGCAAAAGCATATAACGGGGAACTTAAATGTAGTTGAGAACAAGTCTATGCACGCCTAGCTCAGCTGGACCCTGAATGCAGCTGGTTGGAAATATTGTCTGCCAGAAACATAAACGTAAACATAAAACGTTCTGTTGTTTTTGAACGTCTTTGTCATCAGTGTTGCGTCTGAACGTTTCAGCCCTATGCCTGGCAAGTGTGAGAGTGCCGAATTGCGTAGAGGCCAAGAGCGGTATTGCAAACAGATAGAGATTTCAATTATAGCTTGCAACATATTGTTATGCGCACGCCTAGTGGCAGGGTGAGAGAGGAGGTTTAGAGGCCTTTCTCTAGGGTAACTTTTAATGTAACACTTTAGTGGCGCGGCGGCCTTGCACCTGGTGGTGATTGGGGAAGGGGAGTGATACTCTCCCGATTGGAGACCCGCTGATTAAGGGGAGGGGTTTATTGTTTTTAAACTCCCGGATGGCGGTAGCAAGGAGGAACCTCCGAAGTGGTCATAGCTACCTCCACCTTGCGGTCGACCGGTTGTCCCCGACTTCCTACCACCCACACTCTCTTGGTGTGCCACCGCGCCTTGCACTGTAAGGATATCCACCAAAACATAAACGACGACCAACCGCGTGCGAGCTGTCCGCCAAACAAACGGCTGCGTGGGCTGTCCAGGAGACGGGGAGGGAGTAGCCTGTACTTGGCAAGCGGGTAAGAGACCTTTCCTTACTTTTACCACCGGTCGGGGCCCGCCGCTGTTAGCGCTGTGTTTTAGCCTTATTTGGTTCACCTAGACGAACGACGACCGTAACAATATTGAAATACATTTTTGGAGCTGTGAACTTAGTTAAACATTTTGAATTATGAACTATGAACTGAACTAGTTCATTTTAAAATTTGTGAACTATGAACTGAACTAGTTCATGTAGAAAGTGAACTTTCCCAACCCTGTTTGTCATTACCTAGCCTATTGATTACTTGGTAAACTGAAGCCATGTTCATTTTAATACCAAGTTTATTTGGTACCAAAATTTCCAAAAAGTCAAAAATTACATTTTTAAAAGTTGTATTATAAATGTTTGCATGCATGTCTGCTTATGACAAGGTAAATACAGTTAAATTACCCCTATATTTCCAGTTTATTCCTGTTAATTCCCGTTTATTCCCGTAAAAAAGTTTCCAACTTTGAATATTCCCGGAATTTTGCAACCCTAGTCACGACATACAGACATGGCATGAGATATTAGGCCACTGTAACTATGACGATGTTCTTAAGTTGCAGAATGTTGTTGAAGGTATGCAGATCAAGGGCAAAACGGGTAGACCTGAACATGAGTGTGAGGTGTGTATTCAAGGAAAGTTTTGCCCAAACCAGAAATAGGGACCCTGATACCAGAGCAAAGGCTCCCTTACAGATGGTACACACAGACCTTGCAGGTTCTGTAGCCACAGAGTCCATAGATGGTTACAAATATGTGCAGTCATTTACTGACGATTACTCGAGCGCAGTGTTTGTATATTTTCTAAATAAGAAAAGTGACACAGTGCAGGCTACGGAAAAGTTCCTAGCAGATGTATCCCCTTATGGGGAGGTGAGGTGCATAAGATCCGACAACGGAACAGAGTTTACGTGCGGTGATTTCCAAGCACTGTTGGGGAAAAACAAGATCAGGCATGAAACGCTCCGTATTCTCCACACCAGAACGGAACTGCAGAGAGGGGTTGGCGTACTCTTTTTGAGATGGGTAGATGCATGATAGTTGAAAGTGCGCTACCAAAGCAGCTATGGCACTACGCAGTACAAACAGCAGCAATGGTACGCAACAGGTACTTTAACAGGCCGACGGGGCAGACTCCTTATGAGCTGCTGACAGAAAAGAAGCCTAATGAATAGAAAATGCAAAAGTTTGGGTCTGTATGTTACACGTACAAACAAGACAAGGGAAAACTTGATTCCAGATGTGACATGGGGCGTTTCGTAGGTCATGACAAGAACAGACCGGCATATTTAGTGTATCGTCCAGATACAAACAAAGTACAAAAAACACAGGCTAGTGAAGTTTGTGAGCAAGGCAGCTGTGGAAAAACAGACACAGACAGGTGAGCCAGATCCAAGCGATGGCTATGACAGTGTGAGACCCAGGACTAGTGAGACCACACGGGTCAGTAGGAGTACAGAAAGTGCTTCAGAGCCAAGTGTACAGAGTAGAAGTGCACATAGTGATAGTCCAGGTGCAGTAACGAGGTCTAGTGACCATAATCAAACACAACAGAGTGGGACAAGTGGTGAACCCGAGAGTAGGAGGTATCCAACTAGAGAAAGAAGAACACCAAGTTACTTAGATGACTTCATGACTGAAGATGGTGATAGTGATGGGGTTCGTATCACGATAGACTACTGCTGCAGAGCGGTGTGTGGCATTCCACAGACATTTGGTGGAGCAATGGGGTCAGCTAACTCAAAAGAATGGGTAAAAGCCATGGATGAGGAAATCCAGTCCCTAAATGAGAACAAGACCTTTACCCCGACAGCACTACCAATAGGCAAGAAAACAGTGGGGGGTAGATAGGTTTACTCTATCAAGACTGATGTAGATGGTAAAGACAAATACAAAGCACGGTTCGTGGCCAAGGGTTACAGACAGAGAATGGGAGTAGACTATGGGGAGACGTTTTCACCCACGGCAGACCTGACGAGTGTAAGGGTGGTGCTACAGAAAGCAGCACTGGAGAATTTACTTCTTCACCAAATGGACGTGAAAACAGCGTACTTGCACGCTCCCATAGACTATGAGGTCTACATCAATCCACCAGAGGGTTATCAAGAGAAAGAGGGTATAGTCTATAAGCTAGAGAAATCCCTTTATGGTCTCAAACAATCGGGGCGAAATTGGAATAGGGTTTTGCACGATTGTTTAACTGAGTATGGGTTTACACAAAACCCAGCTGACCACTGACCACTGTTTATGCCAAAGAGTCAAACAATGGGAAGGTCATCATAATTATATGGGTCGATTACTTGATCGTTGCAGCAAGCTATAGCGAGATACTGAAAAACGTGAAGGTGCTTGCAGAAAAGTTTAAGATTAAAGATTTGGGTAGACTCAAATATTTTTTAGGTATTCATTTCAGTCAGATGGCTGTATAAAGATGACACAGGAAAGGTACACTAACAAGATACTGCAGCGTTTTAATATGCAAGACTGTAGGACCAGAGAAACACCCTGTGAGCCAAAGCTAGAATATACGGAGGATGCAGTAAAGATGGAAGATGACAGGGTGTACAGGGAGGCTGTAGGAAGTCTTATATACTTGACGACTTGTACCAGACCAGACTTAAGCTTTGTAGTGAGCCGATTATCACAGTACTTTGCTGAGCCTACAGAGGAGCAGTGGGTCACTGTGAAACATGTTCTAAGGTATCTCAAAGGCACTGCAGAAAAAGGGTTAAGTTGTAGGAGAAACGACAGGGAGAAGCTAGGTATACAGGCCTACAGTGATGCCGACTGGGCGGCTGATACCAGCAACAGACGCAGTACCACGGGATACTGTGTGAGCCTTAGTCAAAACAGCTCCCTGGTCTCGTGGAAGACTAGAAAGCAACCTACCGTTGCATTATCAACATGTGAGGCGGAATATATGGCACTGTCTTCAACCATACAGGAGTGCCTATACCTAGAGCAGTTACTGGAAGGTATAGACAACTACAAGTACACACAAACTATAATACATGAGGACAATCAGGGAACAATTGCTCTTGCCAAAAACCCTGTAAACAGACGGAGGTGTAAACATATATACATAAAGTACCACTTTATCAGGTCTACTGTAAATGAGGGAAGAGTGACTTTGATGTATTGTTCTACTGATAACATGATTGCTGATGTAATGACCAAACCTGTAAGTAAGTTGAAACTGAAGAAATTTGCAGGTGCTCTTTTTGGAGATTGATATGTATTTGACAGGGGTCTTGTTTTCTTTTTGCTTAGAGTATAGCAACCTGAGTACAAGTGGGGGTGTTAAAATATGTTCATTTTGTCCTCTGTTGTATGTGGTGCTGTGCTGTTGGGTGGTTGTATGTATGTTTGTGCCACTGGGAGGCGCTACCTCTGTAGCGTGTTGTTTGTTACAGTTGATGTGTTCGATCAGAAGCCGTCTGACCGTGAGACTGATGAGTCTGCAGCTCACATAATAGCAGAGCCGAGCCTGGAGCGGGTGGGGGAGGCTGGTAGCAGAGCCGAGCCTAGAGCGGATGGTGGAGGCTGGTAGCAGAGCCGAGCCTGGGGTCCTGAGAGGGAAGTTTGATTAGAGGATGCAAGGATTGTGATGGAGATGAATATACAGTTACCGGGTATGGACTTGGGGTGTGGCGGAGAGTCCTTAGAGGTCACGGCCGAGCAGCAGCTCGATCGGATCCCCGAAAGGAACACTCGCCTAGTTGGCTGCAGCGAGGCTGATGCGGGCCTGAGTGTGGTGGAGGTCAGGGAGGTTGGTCCTCACGTATAGGCGGTAAGCCTGGGAGGACCAGCGACCCAAGAGCTGGATGGTTTGGTCGGCGACGCACCGATCCTGAATGAATGTGCAGAGTAGAGTGAGGGGTTGATACCTGATTTGGCGAGGATGAGGCGGAGATGATGGTGGAACCAGAACCGGGAGGCGACGTGTCCTGATTCTGTGATGAATAGTGGGCTGGAGGGGAGGGCATGGCTTCCTGATTTGGAGAGGATTAGTTTCTGTAGTGACTCGAAGGGGCTGAGGGGAGAGTCGAGGCGGAAGAGGAAGATGGGAACCGCTGGTCCGCTCTGGTTTGTTTTGCTGTGCTTCAGCGAGAAGATGAGGGTGTCGGGAGAGTGAAGAGTGATGTCGCAGACGCATGGGTGAACAGAGGGGTCGAAGGTGGAGGAGGTGGAGGTGAATTCTGAGCATCTCAGGAAGCCGAAGAAGGCCAGGAGGAACATGGCCTCTAGGGTGGAATCGGTGGAAGGGGAGGAGTAACCGGTAGTGTTGTCGGAGTGGATGAGGATGGATTGGCTGGCCCATTCGTGGCCCCAGAGGAGGGCGGCGATGATTATGGGGTAGAGCTCGTGAAGTGCGGATGAGGGGGCTAGTGAGGGAGAAGGGCAGGAAGGGAACTCGGAAGGCCAGGGGGAGGAGAACCAGCGGCCGGCGTAGTAGCAACCGAATCCTAGAGAGGGGGCAGCGTCAGTGAATAGCTGCATGTCATGGGGGTTGGATGCTAGCTCGCTGTAGAAAAATGTGATGCCGTTCCAGTGGGAAAGGAGATGATGCCAGAGCTCCAATTCCATGAGGCAGGAGGTGTCCAGGGTGATGGTCTGATGGAGCGACCGTGCGGATGAAGCTAGGAGAAGGAGGTGGGATATGAAGGAGCGGCCTTGGGGGATGATGCGGAGGGTGTAGTTTAAGTGGCCGAGGAGGGAGAGGAGTTGGCGCTTGGTGCAGGTGGGAAAGAACTAATTCAAGATCACCAGCAATTCACAAAAGCACAGTCTGTGAAACTTGGTGACGGCAGGGTGGTTGACGCCCTAGGCTTTGGAACTGTTAAAATGAAAATGAGCTTCAAAATTAGTGATGCAAAAAATGTGACAATGTATGACGTCCTGTATGTTCCAAAGCTAACTGGAAATCTGTTCTCAGTGGGAGCTGCTACCAAAAAAGGAAATACAGTGCAGTTCAGGAAGTCTCGCTGCTACATACGTGGAAAAGATGGAACTCTTCAAGGAATGGGAACACAAAGAGCTGACGGGCTATACCAGCTGGATGTTGAAGGAAGTTCATCTGCCTGTCATAGTGCATCATTAGCAGCCAGCCTGTGGCACCAGCGCCTGGGTCACACCACCAAGCTGAAGGAACTAAAAAGTCTGGTGAACGGAGTGGACTTCTCTGCAGAGGAAGATGTTCCTTTCTGTGAAGGATGTGTGGAAGGCAAGCTGACTAAAAAGCCATTCAAGTCGATTGGAGCAATCCGTTCCAAACGCAAGATGCAGCTGATTCATAGTGACGTCTGCGGTCCCATGCAGACTGAGTCTATAGGTGGAGCAAAATATTTTGTGACGTTCATCGATGACTACTCCAGATGCTGCAAGGTATACTTTCTGAAACAGAAGAATGAAGTGCAAATTCAAGGAATTTGAAAAAACATTCTCAAATGAGTGTGGGCAGAGCATCACAAGGCTGAGATCAGACAATGGTGGTGAGTACACATCAAAGGAGTTTGAAGATTATTTGAAGGCTCAAGGCATCCACCATGAACTGACTGTACCTCACTCACCACAGCAAAATGGTGTTGCAGAAAGAAAAAACAGGACATTGGTTGAAGCAGCTAGAAGCATGTTGTCACATTCTAAGTTGCCAAAGATGTACTGGGCAGAGGCTGTAGCCACCGCAGCTTACATTCAGAACAGGCTGCCAACATCTCTCCTTAAAGAAGAGACACCCTACGAGAGATGGTGTGGAAAGAAACCTGACATGAGTCACATGAGGGTGTTTGGCTGTGTTGCTTATGCACATATCCCAGATGAAGAGAGGAGAAAACTGGACAAGAAGGCTGTGAAGCTTCGTTTCGTGGGATATGCAAACAATGCCAAAGGCTATCGTCTGTATGACGAAGAAAAAAGGAGGATTCTAACTCGTCGTGATGTCATCTTCAATGAGTCAAACTTCGACTGGAAACAGGAAGCGGAAGTTCTCACCTCAGAGATTGAGATAACCATGACAACAGAAGAAAGTGAAAAACTAAAATGATGAGGTTCCTGTCAATACCACAGTCAGAACAAGCGACCGAATCAGAAGGACTCCAAGGAGATTTGGATATGATGAGTATGCTGATACAGTGACTGTTGATCATCATGCAAATATGTGTTGTGTGACAGAGCCAATCACATTGAAAGAAGCAATGGTGAGTCCTAATGCAAAGGAATGGCAGGAGGCAGCTGATTTGGAATATGAGTCGCTGCTGGAAAATGAGACGTGGGATTTGGTGGATTTACCAAAAGGAAGAAAGGCAGTCTGTTACTAACTGGAATTCAAATAGACTTAAATAAACTTGGTCAATACTTGGTAGAACCCCCTTTCGCCGCAATTACAGCTGCAAGTCTTTTGGGGTATGTCTCTACCAGCTTTGCACATCTAGAGATGGAAAGGTTTGTCCATTCTTCTTGGCAAAAAAGATGAAGCTCAGTCAGATTGGATGGAGACCGTCTGTGAACCGCAATCTTCAAGTCTTGCCATAGATTCTCTATTGGATTGAGGTCTGGGCTTTGACTGGGCCATTTTAAGACATTAACATTCTTTAATCCAAACCATTCCTTTGTAGCTCTGGCTGTATGTTTAGGGTCATTGTCCTGCTGGAAGATGAACCTCCGCCCCAGTCTCAAGTCTTTTGCAGACTGCATCAGATTTTCTTCAAGGATTTCCCTGTATTTGGCTCCATCCATCTTTCCCTCTATTCTGACCAGTTTCCCTGTACCTTCTGAAGAGAAGCATCCCCACAGCATGATGCTACCACCACCATGTTTCACTGTTGGGATGGTGTGCTCAGGGTGATGGGCAGTGTTGGGTTTTCGCCACACATAGCGTTTTGCATTGAGGCCAAAAAGTTCAATTTTGGTCTCATCTGACCAGAGCACCTTCTTCCACATGTTTGCTGTGTCTCCCACATGGCTTCTGGCAAACTCCAAACGGGATTTTTTATGGATCCCTTTCAACAATGGCTTTCTTCTTGCCACTCTTCCATAAAGGCCAGATTTGTGGAGTAGACGACTAATAGTTGTCCTGTGGACAGATTCTCCCACCTCAGCTGTGGATCTCTGCAACTCCTCCAGAGTAACCATGGGCCTCCTGGTTGCTTCTCTGATTCATTTTCTCCTTGTCCGACTCTTCAGTTTGGGTGGACGGCCTCCTCTTGGTAGGTTTGCGGTTGTGCCATATTCTTTCCATTTTCTTATGATGGATTTTGATGGTGCTCAGAGAGATGTTCAAAGCTCTGGATATTTTTTTATAACCTAACCCTGCTTCATATTTCTCCACAACTTTATCCCTGACCTGTTTGGTGAGCTCCTTGGTCTTCATGATGCTGTTTGTTCAGTAATGATCTCCAACAAACTCTGAGTCCGTCACAGAACAGGTGTATTTATACTGAGATTAAATTGCAGACAGGTGGACCCTATTTACTAATTATGTGACTTGCAAATGTGACTTGTGAATGCAATTGGTCGCACCAGATCTTTGTTAGGGGTTTCACAGTAAAGGGGGTGAATACATATGCACTCAACACTTTTCAGATTTTTATTTGTAAATAATTGTGAAATCCATGTAATATTTCCCCCCACTTCCAAATGATGCACTATTTTGTGTTGGTCCATTACATAAACTCACGATGAAATACATTTTAATCTGTGGTTATACCATGACAAAATGTAGAAAAGTCCAAAGGGGGTGAATACTTATGCAAGGCACTGTACATGTGCACCAAATGGACGTCGTAACTGCATTCCTCAATGGACACCTGGAAGAAGAGATCTACATGGAGCAACCAGAGGGATACATCAAACATGGGCAAGAAAACCTGGTGTGCAAACTGAAAAAGTCAATCTACGGACTGAAGCAGTCACCTCGCTGCTGGAGCAAGGCTTTCACAGGGTTCATGACAGAAATTGGATTCAAACAGAGCACATCAGACCCCTGTGTGTTTGTGAGAACAAGACATGAGCTTGAGATACTCGCTGTTTACGTGGATGATCTCATTCTCATAACAGAGTCGACTGAGAGCATGAACGAGCTGAAACAAGCTCTCAAGGAGCGCTACAAGATGAAAGACATGGGTGAGCTGTCCCATATCTTGGGCATCACTGTGGTTCAAGACAAAGAAAAGAACTGTGTCTTTCTTCACCAGAAGCATTACATCAAAGTCATGCTTCAGAAATATGGAATGGATAATGCAAATCCTGTAGCAACTCCTGCTGATGCGAATGTCAAACTGAGGAAAAATGATGGTGTCAGTAAGCCAGTGCACCAACCTACTTATCAGTCAATGGTTGGAAGTCTGCTGTATGCTGCAATGGCCACACGACCAGACATAGCTTAAGCAGTGAGTGCTGTGTCAAAGTTCAATGCAAATCCAGATGTTGCACACTGACAGCTGTGAAGAGGATTTTTCGATACTTGAAAGGGACAGTGAACCTTGCTCTCAAGTATGAGCAGTCAGACTCTGGAGCTTTGATTGGATACGCAGATGCTGACTGGGCTGGAGATCAGGATGACCGTCGCTCGACAACAGGCAACATATTCCTACAGAGTGGAGGAGCAGTGAGCTGGCTCAGTAAGAAACAGGCAACAGTTGCACTTTCAACAGCAGAAGCTGAGTATGTTGCACTTAGCCAAGCCGCTCAAGAAGGTATCTGGCTGAGACGATTACTGAGTGATCTGGGACTGGAGGCTATGTCCACAGTGATCCAGGAAGACAACCAAGGAGCCATCGCCATCGCGAAGAATCCCGTCGACCACTCCAGGACTAAACACATAGACATTCGCTATCACTACATCCGTGAATGTGTGCGAAGTGGACAAATAGAACTAGAATATTGTCCAACAAATGACATGAAAGCAGACATATTGACCAAGCCACTGACTAAACAAAAGTTTGAATATCTCAGAGGAGAGATTGGACTTGTGCCTGTCTAAGAGTAGACTTAAAAATGGTTGTTTAGGCTTGACAGGTGAACGCCGAACGCTGCCTAGTCAAAGCAAGTTTGAAAACATGCAAATCGGAGTTCCAGAAAATGACTGTTGATAAAAAGTGTTCAGAGATAAATGAGAACAGTTTAATTGAAAATGGCATGTACTAAGCAAAAAAGGGGAAGTCTTTTGTTGTTTTAAAGATGTATTTTCTTGACATTTTGTGAAGAGGAGCATTGCTCTGTAATATAATTTAAAGTGTCTTAATGCCGTTGTAAAATTAAGTGGGAGTGTTGTTATATAGTAATTTCACCAATAGAGGGCGCTGTTACTCTTTACTACCTCTGCTTGTTAACAAAGGAAGTTGTCTATAAAGTTGTCAGCCATGTTGTTAACGCTGAATGCTGAAGCACGCTGAATAAAGCTCACGTCAATTGCAATAGGGACACCCAGTTGTGAGAACACTGTGGTGAGTGCATGGAGGCCTTGTGCCGGTGGAGATGAAGGGGGGCCGATGGTGAGGAAGTCGTCCAAGAGATGGACAAGGAAGGGTACCTTGGACTCGTTCAGGAGGATCCAGCAGAGCGCTTCGGAGAGGCAGTTGAAGATGCGCGGGCTGTTTTGCATCCGAACGCCAGTCGGACGGCAAAGTAGAAGGACAAGGAAGGGTACCTTGGACTCGTTCAGGAGGATCCAGCAGAGCGCTTCGGAGAGGCAGTTGAAGATGCGCGGGCTGTTTTGCATCCGAACGCCAGTCGGACGGCAAAGTAGAAGGAACCCTTCCTGCAGACCCCCGGGGTAGATGGGCAGGACCTTGAAAGCGGTAGTGATGTCGGCCTTTGCCAGCCAGGCTCTGCAGCCCACCAGGCGGATGAGGGAGATGGCGTGGTCGATGGTGGTGTAGGCCAGGGAATAGTCGGGGCTGGGGATCAGGTTGTTGATGCTGGGGACGAGGCCGCCCGGGGGGGCAGAGAAGTCGATGACCAGCCTCTGCTTGCCCGAGTATTTGCGCGTGGCCACGCCAATAGGGCTCACGCGGTAGACCGGGTAGGGGGGGGAGGCGAACGGGCCAGCCATGAAGCCCTGAGACACCTCCCTGGCCAGCAGGGCATCGACCACGTCGGGGGCCTCGAGCGCAGAGCGGAGGTTGGGGCAGGCAAAGGAGCTAGAGGGCAAGGACATCAGGCCGGGGGAGAAGCCGGAGACCAAGCCGTCCACAGGGGACCGTGCGACCGTGCACTCCAGGGAAGGGTGGGAAGGGCCGCCGCACAGGGAACAGGATAGGGCGGACCGGGCAGCAAAGACCCGGCAGTAGGCCTCGCTGTCCAGCGAACCCCAGTAAGTGGCCTCATTGAACTGCTGCAGCCGCCTCGGAGGCGGACCGGACGTGGTAGGTGTAAAACCCGGAGCCCCCGAACCTCAGGGCAAGCTGCAGGACCAGGGAGAGGTAGTCGTCCAGCTCTGCACGGCGCCCGGGGAAGGAGGAGCAAACAACTTCCCGGTACAGGGAAGGAGGGAACTCGGGGCGTGAGCTTCCGGCACTATGGCCCCGTCCAAGGCACGGGGGGCGGAAACCTGGGAGGGGAGAAGGAGGGCAGCCAAGTCCATGAAGTTACCTTGGAGGATGGCAGCCCGGAGAGAGGGAGACACGGGGGAAGGCCTGGAGGTGGAGGGGGCCGCGGGGCGGACGGGAAGGGGGCGCCGTGGCCAGCATGAAGGGAGGAGTGGGCAGGGGACCAGTGGGGAGGGCAGCAGCCGAGGGCGATGGGAAGGCCGGAGCGGGAGCAACCTGCAGGGGGAATAGAACAAGAAACATGTAAGGGGGCGGAGCCTGGGACCGGGCCCGGAGAAAGCGCGGACAGGACGGGGCGCACGGGGGCAGGTGGGCGCCAAGGAGGCGAGGAACGCCGTGAACAGGGCAGGAAGGTCGGCGAGGTCAGGAGCCGGGCAGGGAGGGCCAGAGCTGGGGGGGCAGGGGGGGGGGAAGAGGGAGGGGGGCGAGGCAGGAAGAGAGGGAGGCGGGGAGGCGCGTTGGTCCCCGGACTCCCCGAAGCACAGCTCGAACAGCCGGGCCTTGTGGTGAGACCGGCCGAACCGGATCCCCCGGGCCCGGAGGCGACGGTCCAATCCGAGGGCAGCGCCGGGAAGCCCGGGGCGGGGGACCGCAGGGTGGGCGGGGCCGGGCGCCGCGGAGCAGGAGACTGGGAGCGGCGATCGGAGCCGGCGGAGGAGGAGAAGCGGGACCACCTGTGGCCGCCAGAGGTGAGGCCGGGAAGGCTGAGGAGAGGGCGAGGAGGAGAAGCCTGGGCCGGTGCAGGCAGCCGGCGGGGATGGGAGCGACGCCCGGAGCGATCCCAGGCGGGGGGCCGAGGGGCGGAGACTGCAGGGGGCGGCCAGCCCGACGCACGGGACTGACGACAACGGATCGACGAAAATATGCTAGCACAATGACCAGAGCAACTGAAGACGCTTTATATAGACCTAGTAATTGACGTGCAGTGTGCAGAGTTTTTGCTAGGCTGATTCAAATTAAGTTGATTGGAGTTGGTGCGCATCTTCCGTGCTTCGCTAGGCTAACCTGAGTTAGAGCGAAGGGGTCGCGGTGCGCTATCTTCCTCCCGAACTTTAGTTAGTTAATCTAACTCCCTAGAATGGCTAAAAGTTGGTCAACCATCGTCCACTCTTCCGAATACAACGTTAGCTGCAACAACAGCATAACTCAACACTAATGTTCTTCCGAATACATTTATTGACGGGGAATTAGAGATATCTGATCCAAAAACTATAGTTGACAAATTCAAAGATTTTTTTGTTAACATTGGTCCATCTCTGGCAAAAGAAATAGATGAAACAGATATATGTCCTGCGTCGTACCTTCACAACTCTTTCCCACCTATAAGCTCTTTTGAAGAACCCGACTACACAGAAATTCTAGATAATATTATGAATTTAAAAAATCAAGACGAAATAAGTGCCTTTCTCTTAAAACAGATTGATCCCGAAATTCGTGAGCCAATAACACATGTTTTTAAGACTTCTCTGAGAAACGGAATAGTGCCAGAAGACCTAAAGATAGCTAAAGTTATACCACTATACAAAACTGAAGATCCCTGTGTTTTTACAAATGATCGTCCAATATCAATCTTACCGGCCTTCTCAAAAATCATGGAAAAGGTAGTTTACAAACGTATCGTGAATCACCTAGAAGTTAATAATATATTATATACACATCAATATGGATTTCGGAAAAAATACTCGAAATACATGGCGCTCTTACAACTTATTGATCAAACTACCACATCTTTAGAAAATAACGAATATACTACAGGAATATTTATTGACCTTTCCAAAGCATTTGATACAGTAGATCACAACATACTTCTCAAGAAACTATTCAAATATGGATTTACCTACTACACCCTAAGTTTGCTAAAAGACTATTCGACTAACAGAAAGCAGTTTGTCTCTAACCAAAATTACATTTCCTCCAAAAATGTATTAACATGTGGTGTATCACAAGGATCCATTCTTGGCCCCCTCTTATTTTTAATTTATGGACGCCAAATCATAAACATATCAAAAAAATTATTTGCCCTGTTATTTGCAGACGATACCACTTTATTTATATCCCACAAAAACTTGGACACTTTAGTGACATCTATGAATGATGAATTGTATAAGGTAAATCAATGGTTCAAGGCAAATAAATTATCCCTCAATGTAAATAAAACAAACTTCATAATTTTTGCAGGCAGAAACAAGAAATATGATAAAGAAAAAGCTAAGATCTATATTAATGACAAAGCTATAAATCAGGAAAGTCACACCCGCTTCTTAGGCATAATAATAGACAAGAAACTTTCTTGGAAAAACTAAATTGATTGTGTTTGGAAAAAAATATCCAAAAACATTGGCATCATAAGGAAAGTCAAAACCTTGCTATCACGAAATATATTCATGATTCTTTATTACAGTTTGATTTATCTTTATTTAACTTACTGCAATATAATATGGGCTAGCACATACACAACATCAATCAAACCTCTTTACCTTCTACAAAAGCACTTTGTAAGAATTGCTGCAAATGCCTCATTTACAGCACACTCAGCAGCTGTGTTCCATGATTTAAATGTGATGAATATTTTTGATATCAATACATTTTAAATGGCCTTATTTGTCCATAAGATTGTCCATAATAGCGCTAACCTACCTCAACATAACAAAAGTCTCTTTAATTTCAAATCAGATATTCACCACCACTATACAAGACACCAGAATTTTAAGACCAATCACGCCAAAATCTAGTCAAAAACAACATACAATAATGTTTAGAGGCCCCGCCATATGGAACAATCTAACCTTAATGCATCAATCTTCCTTATCATTTCCCGTTTTCAAAAAACCTCTAAAAATACATTGCATCGAACATCCAAGCACTAATTTCACCTGAATTGTTTGTTTTCCTGGTTTGTTTTCTGTGTTTTGGTATTCAGCTTTTCTTTGATTTTCTTTTCTCTGAGATTTGACAACCGGATATTCATGTAAACACATATGCATCATTTCGACTCTTTATCTTTTGTTTTCACTTTTGTTTCACACGTGCAATTAACTTATAATTTATATAGAACATTTATGGATGTCGACTTATTTCATTTGTTTATTATGGAAAATGTTGTTAAGTTTTATTAATGTATAATATTTGACTATTAAGTTTCTGGGGTGGGGCCCACGAAAAACCACAGGTTTCTGGCCCCACCTGCATGTTTTTTTGTATTTTTATATTGTTTTAATCTTTGTATACATGCAAATGCAAATAAACAAACAAACAAACTGTTGCTCCTCAGAAAAGGCAATTGTGCTGTACAGATGTGTGCAATTACCGTAATTGATTGATTGACTCCTAAGATAAGTGGCATGATATAGAAACATGGGCACAGACATTATCCTACTTTTAACCACCATGGCAATTTAACCGATTAGCCCAAATCAGGTGCTGATGTTAGGAGTAAGGGATATTCATAATTAAATCATTGTTAATAATACTTCACACAACATGACACATTGTGTAGTGCTTCACATAATAAAGGACATATGATGGCAATGTGTTTGACACAAAATACTAATGTATCTATCATAGAAACCTCACAATGTTACCTGGATGCTATTCACAAATGCATGCGACACTAAGTGGCCTACTGTGTTGCGGGTAGAATATTACCACATGTATGGACTACTACTCGGCAGTGTTCGCATTTAAGCTGATTGTATTGTCTGGGTTAACAGCGACCAATTTAAGTATTACTTTGCAATATGTGGTGTCATTAAGGGGCTGTGATATTGTGGTTAATATGGCTATTGCCTTGAGACAACTCCAAATACGTGATGAGTAGTTTACATTCGGGTAGTGTCAACGATAACTAGTTGATTCAGAAGAACAAAATCAAAATGTTGCCTGAAGGCCAAAGTATTTAATAAATTGGTGACTGAATTCCTGAAATTCCCACGTGCTTCAGTAGCTCGCGGTGTAATGCAAAAGACTTCAAAGCTAGTTGTGTTTTTGCTCGTGGGATCTAATCCCACTCGAATCTTTTATTTTCTTATCTTCCATTTATTATGGGGGTGAACGGCTGTAATGTAGTGCTCACTACATTTGTTCAGAATGTAAAATTATTAAATGAATTGATTTCAAAAGATATAGCGAAGAAACACTCAGCCATGGGCTACACGAAATTGCATAGGAAACAAATGTTTCCATGTTGTGTTACTCGTATTTTAAACGTATTAACTGGGTTAGCAGCGACGTTCTTAGTATGGATTTTAATATGTGGTGTCAGAAGGAGCTTTGATGTCGTGGTAAATACGGCCATTGTCTCCAAACAACCCCAAATATGTGATTAGTAGCCTACATTCGGGTAGTGTCCATGGGAACCAGTTGACTCAGAAGAAGCCAAATCAAGATGTTATCTGAAGGCCAACATAGTTAATAAATACGCAACGGTTTGAGGGATTTTTCTGAGCTGGTACAGCTCGCAGTGTAAAGCAACGGGCTCTGGTGAATACATATTTTTGCTCTAGTGCGATCGAATCCCACTTCATGCGAGCCTGCAAATGTTTTATTTTGTCTCCATTTATTTTGTCGCGAATGGTAGCCTAATGTCGTGCGCACGTAGCCTATAGGCTTACTTACACATTTGCCGCACCAAATATGAGATCCGACTTGAAAATCGCCAGTAAAATGTTTGTGAATTTGTGACGAATCTGGTGATAGAGGCAGACTGATAGGTGCACGCACAGCTGGGGAACCAGTTGAATTGGTAACCAGTAGGGACATAACACCGGCCGGGAGGGCGATGCTCGGTACGACTCCGCGCTGCAAGAGAAGCCGCGTGTCCATCAACCCCGTCTGTCTCTGGTCCATGTTAAAACTATCCACCGTGAAATGGTCACTGCAGAGGCTGTTGGAGTTGGAGCTTTCCATCAGCGTGGATCTTCACAAAATCAATCCACCTATTTTTCCTTTCCTCATCGATAGGGAAATTAAATAGCGTTGCAGCGCAGCTGAAGTTCTTGCATCCAGGGAAGATACAGTTGCGGGTGGAGGGAGACATCCTGAAGATAGCTAGCTAGCTGATGTAGGCTACAATAACAGTACAGCAGGAGGAGCCATTCAGTGATCTGACGTAGGTCAGTCAAAGTGACGTAGATCTGTCATTTTTTGGCCTATTAAAACCTGATCTGAAACTGGAAGAGAAACTGTTCTACGGTCTGACTCCACCTTTCAGTGCGACACAGTTTTTGAGCTTTGCACATGCTTTCAGGAACTAATTTCACACGTACAGTATATAATGTACTGAGAAGACAATCATGGAATTTGCTTTACAGGATCTCTAAGACATTCTTCTATGATGATATACTTAGCGTCATTGTAGTGTTAATTTAGAGAAGTCCAATTTCACGCAACACTGGAGCTCTGTCAGAGTGACCATCTTGGTCACCTCCCTGACTGAGGCCCTTCTACTCCGATCGCTCAGTTTGGCCAGGCGGCCAACTGTTGGAAGAGTGCAGGTGGTTCCAAACTTATTTCATTTACGTTTGATGGAGGCCTCTGTGAGATTTGCAAAGATTTAAAAAAAGAAAATGTTTTATGGGGTATTGTGTGTAGTATTTCTGTAGTAGTAAGATCTGGGGACTTTTTTGGGGAGCTTTTCATGATCTGGCCCCTGATTACTCATCTTCTTTCTAAAATGAATGCAATACCCATGTCAGAGAAGCTGGGTGTTGATGAGCAAATGGTCCCATTAATGGGACAAAATCGTCTGAAGCAATATCTGCCCAAGAAGCCCAAAAAATGGGCAGTATAGGCTTATGGTCTTGGCTGGCTCTGATGGTATTCCACACAACATTGAAGTGTACACTGGAGAAGTAGTGCAGCCCTCCCAGTTGGCAAATATAGGAGCCAGTGGAAATATTGTCCTCCGCCTCGCTCATTGCCACAAATTGGTTCACCAGTGTCCCACAACAACTTGAGCTAGCTCGTCAAGAGGTGCACTGTCTTGGCACTGTTTCAACAGATTACCAGGCAGAAGCATGGTTTCTGATGCTGATTTGAAATCTGGCCAAGAAAAGACGGCAATTATTTGTAATATTACCGTCTGGTTTTCCACTTTATAGACATGATTGTGGTGACCTGGGGGCTGTTGCACGAAACCAGGATAAGCGATTAAGCCGGGATATTCAAGTTATCCTGGATGACTTTAGCTTTGACTTGGTTGCACGAAAGCAGCTTGAATTAAGCCCGGCCAAGTAACCATGGAGATTTATTCTTTGCAGCTAGCCTGCTCCAGAGCAGGCTAACAGTCAGGCTAAACTTAATTCTGGAGTCTCATGTGTTAAATCAGCGGACGCTCTGATCCGAAATAAACGTATTTAGCAGTTATTTTGTTGTCTTCTGAATGTGTTCTGATTTATTTTTATTAACATGCATTACTTGTCACTATTGCTGTCACGAGTTAGATTTTAAACCCTACTATTGCAGTTGTTTAGATGGTTAGAAATGGTTAAATAAAGTCAGTGATGAGGGCAATATATAAGGTATCTGTGTTTCTTCTTGCACCATGGCATTCCCATTTCTAAACGACATGTTGGACGAAGAAGCACTGATACTAAGACGTGCTTTTAGACATGAAAGGGTGTTTCGGGACAAATCTGACCTGTTAGCTTTTTCGGACGAGTAGGCTACTTGCAGTGACGTGTGGTCAGGGGAGGCAGTGTCATCATATGTAATAAAACAAATAACATAAAATAATAATATGTGTCCACTGATCTGTGATATAAATATAATTATTGGATGATTCCAAGGGGTTTTATAGCCACTATTGCTAAATTTAAGTATTTTCCTGTTCAAATACGGGGAAAGAAGCGAATATACAGTCGTATGCAAAAGTTTAGGCACCCCTCTGAGGCTGCATGATAATTTCCTGTCTTCACCAAAAAAGATCAATATAATATTGTAATATTACTTTTCTAGTTAACACTGAGTGCTGGGGTGTTTTCCAGACAAAGATATTTGGTGTAGCAGTATTTAGTTGTGTGAAATTAAATCAAATGTGAAAAAAAGGCTGTGCAAAAGTTTGGGCACCCTTATCATTTATTTGATTTGAATACCTCTGCCTACTAAATGCTGATTAACTGCAACACATAGTTAGTCTGATTAACTCGTTAAGCCTTCAATTACATAAAAAGGTGCATTCAATCATTAGAAAGGGTATTTAAGTTAGCCAATTGCAAGTTTAGCTTCTCTTTGATTCTCCTCTGAACAGTGGCAAAATGGGGGCATCAAAACAGCTATCAAATGATCTAAAAACAAAGATTGTTCAGCAGTATGGTTTAGGGGAAGGCTACAAAAAGTTATCCCGGAGGTTTCAGCTATCAGTTTCCACTGTGAGGAATGTCATTAGGAAATGGAAGGCAACAGGCACAGTTCTTGTTAAGGCCAGAAGTGGCAGGCCAGGAAAAATAACAAAGAGGCAAAGGCGAAGAATGGTCAGAATGGTCAAGGACAACCCTCAGATCACCTCCAAAGAGCTGCAAGGTCATCTTGCTGCAGATGGTGTCACTGTGCATTGCTCGACCATTCAGCGCACATTGCACAGAGAACAGCTGTATGGGAGAGTGATGCGGAAGAAGCCTTTTCTGCACACGCGCCACAAAAAGGCTCGCTTGAGGTTTGCCAAACTACATTTGAACAAGCCAGGCTCATTTTGGAACAAAGTACTGTGGACTGATGAGACAAAGATGGAGTTATTCGGTCACAACAAGAGGCGTTACGCATGGAGGCAAAAGAACACAGCATTCCTAGAAAAACACTTGCTGCCCACAGTAAAATTTGGTGGGGGGTCCGTCATGCTGTGGGGCTGTGTGGCTAGTGCAGGAACTGGGAATCTAGTTAAAGTTGAAGGTCGTATGGATTCAACTCAGTACCAGCAAATTCTGGACAATAATGTTCAAGAATCTGTAACAAAGCTGAAGTTACGGCGCAGTTGGGTGTTCCAGCAGGACAACGACCCAAAACATTGCTCCAAATCCACTAAGGCATTTATGCAGAGGAACAACTACAATGTTTTGGAATGGCCATCCCAGTCCCCAGACTTGAATATAATTGAAAATCTATGGGGTGACTTGAAGCGGGCTGTCCACGCTAGGCACCCATCAAACCTTACTCAACTGGAGATGTATTGTAAGGAAGAATGGTCCAAATTACCTCAATCCAGAATCCAGACACTCATCAGAGGATATAAAAAGCGTCTAGAAGCTGTTATTTTTGCAAAAGGAGGCTCTACTAAATATTAATGTGATTTTTCTGTTGGGGTGCCCAAATTTATGCAAGTGTCTAATTCTCTTATGATGCGTATGGCATATTTCCTGTTTATCAAATAAACCTTATTTCACGGCTAAAATATCACTGTCCATGACGTATGTGTATATATATGACAAAGACGTTCCTCATCCAAACGCCCAACATTTTATAGATGAAAGTAATGGAGATTATCAGGGGTGCCCAAACTTTTGCATACGACTGTAGCTGTGCCTCCTCT
The DNA here is from genome assembly GCA_903064625.1 of Mallotus villosus. Lineage (NCBI taxonomy): Eukaryota > Metazoa > Chordata > Actinopteri > Osmeriformes > Salangidae > Mallotus > Mallotus villosus. The sequence goes on along the minus strand of CAEFZP010001308.1, from coordinate 7,641 downwards.
CGGATTGCGCAATCCCACACAAACTGGGCCGAGCTGCTAATTTTTTTGCACACATTTTTCTTATATGTCCTCACATTTCATAGTCTTGGTCATGTATTTTACGTATTTGTAGGCTTTAACATATTAGTCTTGCTGATCGTACATATTATTAATTGTTGCTCAGCGGGTGAAGAATGCTGCACGCATGTGCTGCATCAGTGAATTTGTGATCGATACCTTGGTCTATTTAAGAAATTCGTGAAGCTGCACTTATCCAAACTATGTACACCTGAATTGACATAGCTTTACCTTCTCATCCTGGCTCGGCAAACGTGCAACCGATTAAGCCGCGATGAGCTGATCACACTAAGTCAAGCGGAGCCTTTTCAGTTATCCTGGATATCTTTATTCTACTTTTGTGCAACAGCCCCCTGCTGGTTGATGTATAAACAGAATTGTAAATACAATAACCTGACGTAATGCTGCTGTTAATTCATTAAAATCCCTACATTGCACACACAAGGACTCTGCAAATCTGGGAAAGACTTGAGAAGAAAAGAGGCCGGCCCAGTGGTGGGATTTCCAGTGAGTATGAGGCAAAAAAGATGAGGCAGGGACCCACTGCTCCAATCCCAGTCCCAGATGTGCGGATGGATGCTACAGCCACTGGATCATCATGAGATATGATGAAGAAGGGGAGATGCAGGGTCCTAGGCTGCAAAGGACTAAATCTAAATGCTAAAAGCTAAATGCAGGAAGTGTAATGCCCACCTCTGCTTCAAACCACAACTTTCTTAACGTTTCACACAGTGAGAAAGTGAACACTGCCATGGTCTACAGTGTTTTTGAAAGAAAACTACCACAGTCTGATGTGGATATGGACTGACAAAAGAGTTTTCGTCAAATAAAATACTTGTCACTTTTTGGATATATTTGAAGTGGCCAAATGCCATAATGAAATATTTAAAACACAAAGAGTAGCAGCTCCCTCTTGATTTTCCTAATACATGTTGAGACAATATTCGTTTTTTTCTGTGATTTACTACCAATACTGCATATTGCTGCCCTAAGGGAAAAAATCGACTGCAAAAACATAATTCAGGCTTTAGAGGGTTTAATTAAATGTTCTGTTATGTGCTATTTATTCTGTATGTGAAAGTGATCTTGTGTATCTCTCTCATCCCTATACACATGACTGTAGTGATAGTAGCCATAACTCTCAGTGTCCAGAGGGAGGAGACAGAGGCTGGGAGTTAGGTTTGAACTCTCAGATGATTGTCTATTAGCTGATTTAATATTTTAACCTTAAAAATGGCAAATGCAATTGCATAAAAATAAAAAAAATACAGTAAGGAGGATATTTAACTAAAGTTTACTTCTACAAAGATGAACAAGAGCACCACACACTTTATGGAAAAATGTACAGTAGATGAAGTGACTATAACATTTCCCTTTGACAGATGATTATATCAAATAAATGTATTCAAACTCGTAATTTGAATATAGAAGGATATATTCAAACAAGATCTGTAATTCTTTGTTTACAGTCAAGTAGTGTTGCAAACAGACACTACAAGACCATTGTAAATTGTTAAAATACATTTGCTGATGTATTAGTGGTGGGGGGAGCTATTTCAGAGGATAATCAGCATAGAAAACTGTGCTGCCTTTAACCCTGCCAGACTACGTGGTGCCTAAATTTAGGTCTGATCAGATTAGACAGAGATCATCTGCGTCGGTGGGTGGGCCTGTCCAAAAGGTGTTGGGGCGACAGCCACTATGGCCTTTTGCCGGCGTCTCGCCATTTCCCTTTCCAGATTGAGGAATTGATTGTGGGGCTGCTGCCAGTGTGTCTGTGCCCTTGGTGAGGGGTGCCCCGGTTACGCCAGGGAATCCCAGCAATGGTACCAGCTCCGGGGGATGCTATTGTGTCTGGCCTGCAGGGGGCCACAGGGGCCATCAGCCCCAGAAAGCAGCTCTGACCCACATACTGCTGTCATACCCCTGGAGACACAGCACAGGGGCTGGATGAGAAGGAGGTGGAGGGTATAGCCTAATGCAGCATTAATGGACCATGGGTTGACTGAAGTTGACACTCAAATGAGTGTCCAAAGTTTTAGAATGCAGTGAACTTTTCTACAATTCTCAGAAAAGCTACTAGGAAAAATGCATGTTGGCTTTTGCTTAGAAGCTGCCCTATCTTAAACATTTTTTATATCACCCTAGAACTGGCCTTGAGCCTACCCATGTCCATCACTGCCTTTTTAATTATATAGTTGACAATAACTCACATCAATCTGGCTTAGTGTAGCCAACCTAAAGCCAGAAACAAAAGGGCACTTTTGTGAGTCAGAATGTGAACCTTAGGGTCAAAAGCTCAACAAATGCTCTCTGGACATCTAGGAAATCAAGGGGTAACCAACATGTATAATTGTTATTGATTAGTTTTGCCAGTATCATTAGCATTGTGATTCTGAATTTCTGAACCCATTGTACTCTTTACATGTTTTGTTCATTATTTCATTATTTTACAGTCCATGGCAATATAAGAATGTAATAACGTAAAGTGTCTAAAAATGCAGCATACTGCTTTGCATAAAGACATTTTGCACATTTAAATATCAGTGTATTCACAACAGAAAATTGCTATTCTAACTGGAAGAAGGCCACTTCTAAAGACAGTGGATTCAGTGTACATGCCAGATCAGACACACATGTGAATGCAATGATTGCATGGAGTGAGTTCAAAAGAATGGTGTGGTAGGCCAAAAACTGCATTAAAACACCCATTAGGCCTATTCGATATAGCTAAATGGAAAACTACAAATTGGCCAAATTCGTCATGACATGACTACTACTCGCTTGCTCCGAACATGTCAGGCCGACCTGGTCGGACCAGCGCCAGCATCAGTTAAGCAAAGACTAACCAAACTAACAGATGGACCATGTACGCTCATTGTGTACAAGGAAGGGTCTTTTTGACCTTTTTGACCGATCCCAGAGGAAAACTGCCTACATACGCATTTCACAACTGTATAAATTATTGCTGTATTCTTTGAATATTCAGATCGTCTCTGTGCGGAGAGATCTCACTGTCTGAAATCCCCTTGTTTCTTGTAAACAATAAATCACTTTGTATTCGAACTTAACACAGTCTCTCTCTCTCCTCTCTCTTTCTCTTCATGAGGAAGCAACCTGTTATAGCCCAAAAAGCTATGAGACCACGACATTTGGTCGACGCCGACGTGATCCAAATCTACATTTGTTATACGGTAAGAGATTTATTTCCAACTTATTACAAGTGTTAAAATGGACTATTGAATGGAGAAGGCTTGGAGACGAGACTGAGTTCAATACAGTGATAAATTGTGTTACAACAAGCAAAATGTTGTTTTGTCTATGTATGTACAAACCTGAATGAATGAATTGTATACAGCTTTCTACTGTCGCCTAATTCTTGTGAGGTCGTATTCGGGTAGAGGAGGGTCTTGTTCGGACGCGGAGACTGTTCTCGAGAATACGGAAAACATTTGGAAAAATTAATTATTTTTGGGCTTGATCCAAATGAACTTTATAAACTAGGAAAAGCTAAAAATAAATCCTAGGTTTTACAAAAAAAGCATGGAAACATGGCATAGTGTTCCAAAAAATATGTGTATGCATTCGGACTGATTGTCCATTTTTTGGGGGGGGCGGGGGGATTTTCAGCTTCCTGTCAGACTGGAGGATATGGCTGGGGGGAGTGAGGGGAGAGAATTTAGCTTCCTGACAGCTTGGTGTATGAAGATGTCTTGTCTTATCTGTTGTGCCTGTGCACTTATATATGTTTCACCGTGGGAGAGTGGGAAACGTCCTATCGATTCCTTTGTATGTCTTGACATGTGAAGGAATTGACAATAAAGCTACTTTGACTTTGATATAAGCCCATTCTTGGTCTGCTCCCATACTACCTTTGTGTCATTATAAAGCAGAAAAGTGCAGGGAAATACTCTTCGCGTTCCCAGGACTGCGTCATGCTATCTGTCCCCTATGCCCGTACAGAAATGGGAAAGAGGGCTTTTGTGTACTCTGCACCCTCGGCATGGAATATGTTGCAAAATGTCTTGAAACTAAGGGTTTTAATCTCGCTAAATGCTTTTAAATTAAAATGAAAGAACTAGAGAGAGATTCCTTAATAGAAGGTCTTCTGCCAATTCCTGGATCTGATTTACCTGACTGATGGGAAAGCAGATTCAATAGTGGCAGCACTAAAGAATATTATTCACAAGGGCATCCCCACACATTTAATCTTTGGCCTTGGAACTGATGGTGCTGCTGTAATGACAGGTGTGATACCTTGTACATAATGAAACAGTTATTATATATTAATAGTTAAATATTTCGTTTCTCGTTAAATTAATAAACAAATGTATTCAATAGGAAGACATAATGGAGTTGCAAAACAGCAGTGGAATGGCCATGGCTCCTAAGTGTCCACTGTGCTGCACATAGGATAGCTCTAGCCTGTAAGGATGCATCTGAAGAGGTGCCTTACACGGCTACATTCAGAGACCATTTGGAACAACTGCACCTGTACTTGAAACAGTGCAAACCACTCTGCTTCTCTGAAGTTCTCGGTGTGTGTGAGCTGAAAGTGAAGGTAAATTAGCAATGCCTCAAATAAATCAATGCCTCAAAAATACAATAATAAATTGACATATGTGAATACTTTACTTGCATTTATATATCTTTTTTGAAACAATTTTTTTCTGTCATTGACTAGCAAGTAAAAGACACATGATGGCTCTCCCAACATGAAGCAGTGAAAAACCTCCTCAGAAATATAACTGCTGTACTGGGTGCCTTGGCAGAGGAAGTAGAGACATGCTAATGTCCTACTGCTAAGGGGCTGTATGCATTCCTTGCCAGCTATCGCTTCATTGCCGCCCTTCACTTGCAAGCAGATGTGCTCCCTCACCTGGCTCGCCTCTCAAAGATCTTCCAAAAGGAGGATGTCATGTTCCTGGCCATCAAAGAGCAGGTAACTTAAATAAATCAGCTCAACTGCTATGTTTTATCTTCATGTTTATTTTGCACGAACATAGGGCAGTGTTTCCCACACAGACTAATATGTGGCGGTCCGCCACAGAATCAACACCGGCCGCCACATATTGCGTTTCGTGAGATATTTTTTTTTACGACATCTAAAACTCGCAGCGTATTCGTTCAGCTGCATTTCCTTTCCCTACTCTCCCTCCGTCTCTGTCATTCACGTTGTCTCTCAGATACACACAGTCACAACATCACACGTTAGCAACAACGCTAACCTCTATGCGATATCAGCGACCCTTCAGCATCATTAGTATCGTAGCTAAATCTAGGAAAGTTAAGGCTACTTTTCGCTAGCTAGGTACCTACGAACATGTCTTAATCTGCTAGACAAGTGGTTGCTTTCGAATCTGTGGGAAACACTGTAGGGTACCACAATTAATCTTTTCACATGAGTCAATACGCTTATTTTCACAGGTCCCTGTCACCCTGGCCTTAATCAAGGGCATAAAAGATTCGGGTGGTCATCAACCTGGCTCAAACTTAGATAAGTTGACCCAAAATCTGGATGACCCTTCAGGACTGGGGGCATTCCGCATCTCTGCTGAACAGGAGAAGGAGGGAGAAGAGGGGAGGATGAAGGAGACAGACAGCAGTACTGGCAACGGTTTCAGTCACGGGTATGATTATGTGGCTTTTGGCTGACTTTATAAATGTAACTTCAATTTAGTTGTTGCAAAGTTTTATTTATATTAACAGTTGACTGACATTTTCCATGTGTTTGTAGCCCTATGGAAAAGTAGGCTAGATGCTTAAGGTTTACAAAAAGCTATAATAAATAAGTTCATGCTATAATAAATCAAACTAGAGAGCGTGCCTGCTTGGTTGCAGGTGGGTCCGTCCCCTTAAGGTTTTCCCTTCTAGTGATATTTTTAAGCATTTAGCCTACTGTACTCATATTGCATAATTCATGAAGAACACCCTTTGAAACAAGCGAACCCCTTAGAAAGAAGCTACTGTAACAACGTTGTCACTGGCAATATTTCAGTTGGAATCGCAATTCAAGCAGTACTGTCTGCTAACTGAAAATATGCCGCCCAAAACGTAAATAAGTTTGACTTAAATTTAGGGGAAAATGGCTATTTCAAAAGAAGTTTGCTCGGCAAACTGGCTGCTGTTGCTATAGCCACACTTCACTGATTGTTTAAAGGGGTGATTGACTGGGTTTTTTGAGTATTTTACACTGTTCCTTAAGGTCTCCGAATAGGGTATGTAACATTGTTTTGGCTGAAAATGGCCCGGGTGCTGTTCTATGTCCTCTTTTACATCCAGCATTTTTTTCCCGGGAAAAAACGCTAGCTTTTTCCCTTATATCATTGGTATTTAGATGAGCTGTGCGCTGATTGGTTGGTTTACAACGAGCGAAGCTGCGGAGCAAAGACGGCCAACAGCACTCACTGAAACAAGAAGGTGGCGACTTGAAATAAAAACGTACAAATAAATCTATTGTGTCTACACAACACTGTTTTCAACAGATTGACTAGATATAATTTGAAATTATTACGGTAGTTTCCACGTCTGTTGTCGAAGCAAACAGAATCGCCTTAAGTGGGTAACGTTAGCACTACAGCTTAGCATACAAACTATCGTGATTCAACACAGCTTCAGTTAGCTCTAGCTATCTTACTGAAAAATAGATCTGGACAAACTTGCATCTGAATTGTAGATTTACATAACAACACGGGTTATTTATTTGAATGAAACATAGTCAGGAACATGAAATAACGTAAATCCAATTGCCAATAAACTAGGCTAAATCATAACACATTCATGCTCTTGCGTTAGCAAGCTATTCTGGTTTACATGCCTACAGTATAGGTGTTTTCGCTATCTAGCTGTTCTTAAATTCCTTGCAAATCACCGATGAAAAACAGATGAGCTTGAGTCTAGTTAACATTGACTAGACGGTTATGGCTGATGTTTGTTTATACCGTAGCATAGAAGATCTCTGTGCAGTTGCGCGAACCATTTCACCAAGGACGGTTTTAAAAACCTGGGAATATGTAAAGCAGGATTTGCTATGAAGCTGTTGCTGAAAAGAGGTGCGTTCCGACCTTAGTTATGTTCATCAGAAACGCAAACTGTAGTATGATTTTGTCAGTAACAGTTATTAGCAATGCTAACGTATCCTGTATCTAGCACAGCCTTTCTCCAGTTATTTCGAATAGATAATCTAGACAGGCGTCAGCAAAAGGCTAGACTGCTTTCGTTTTCTGGCTATTTTTTGGGAAGCTTCCCTTCTAATGCCGACTACAGCTAGTCTAGCTAGTCATTTGCTAAGTAAGGTATGTTGATGTGTTTAGAAAAGTAGCGTCGCTACCTCGGACTGGGCAAGAACACCAGTGAGTGGGCTGGTCTGGATGTACATTTTGGGGGCGTGACAAAGACACAGACCAGAGCCAATTGAATGCGCGATACCCTCCCGACGTCAGTAGGGTGGATTTTTCCAAAAGCTACCGTTCTACAGCTAGATTTTTTCTTTTTGAGATTTGCATGGGAAATAAGTGTCAATGGACTTTGAGGTTCACTGTATGTTCATTTTACCCACCGAACTGTCGTTATTCAACTATGAGA
>CAEFZP010001307.1:0-18717 GCA_903064625.1 Mallotus villosus | reverse complement strand
AGAAAGTGGAACCTTGGAATGTATTTGTATTTTTTTACAGTTCACCCTCTCACCCTCCACAACCCCATCCACCCCCTTACCCCTCCCACCCCTCCCTCACCCCTCTATCATTCAGAAACCGGGAGCAAACACAGTGAAACTGCTTCATACTGGAACATAACAACACATGGAAAGAAGATAACTCAATGAGGAGGAAAGAGAGAGAGTTAGAGAGAGAAAGGTATAGGTAGATCTAGAGATATGTTAAAAGATAAGAGGTGTAATACGAGAGAGTTAAGTTGACTAGAGAGAGCTTAAGGACGAGAGAGACGAGAGCGAGAGATAGTGTGTCATAGCGGTAGACGAGCGCACTCGCACTCGATATCTTTTTAGACGAAGAGGTTAGCGAGATATAAGGTATATGTGTACCTCTCTCTCGTTCGCTTTTCCTCTCTCTCTTCCTTTCTCTCTTCTCTCTTTTGCTCTCTCTTCTCGTCGTTCTCTCTCTCTTTCTCTCTTCCGCGTTCGCTCTCTCGCCTTTCTCCTCCTCTACGCGCCGCTGGTTCCGCTCGCCGGTGCGCGCGCTCGGTCGGCGCCGCGGTCGACGACGCGTTCGCGCCGCGCGAGTCACGCTCGGGCGCCGGTATAGCTGTACTCGCGGTCGCGCGCGCCGTCGTTATCGCGCGCGCGCTCGCGCGCGCGCGGTTTCGCGCGTGATGCGAGTCACGCCGCGCGGTGTTCCGCGCCGCGCGGCGTGTCGCGCCGCGACGGGGTCGCGCGCGCGCGGTCGCGCGCGCGCGGTTACCGGTTGTCGCGCGCGCGCGGTCGCGGTTGTCTCTCTCGGCGGTCGACGCGCGCGGTCGCGCGCGCGCTGTGCGGTCGCGCGCAGCGCGGTGCGCGCTGCGGTCGACGCTGCGCGCGGTCCGCGCGCGCGCGTCGCGCGCGGTCGCGCGCGCGGTCGCGACCGGCTCGCGCGCGAGGTCTCGCGCCGCGCGGTCCGTCGCGCGCGACGGGTCGACGCGCGCGCGGTCCGCCGCGCGTCGAGCGCGCGCGCGCCGCGCGTCGCTCGCTACGCGGTCCGCGCGCGCGCGTCGCGCGCGCGTGGTCGCGCGCGCGCGGTCGGAGAGACGCGAGAGGTCGAGAGACGAGGGCTACGTCAACCCACCACACAGCTGATCTCCTCCCCTGTGTTCTCTCCAGCTCGTTGTGTGACGATCTGAAAGAGCACAAACAGAGACAGGGTGAGGGATTGAACACGACCCTTCAGTCTCAGAAGCAGTGAACCCTGTGAGAGGACAGTGTCGTGGAGGTCAGGCGGAGGGGAAGGCAAGATGGACGCCTGTTTGCTGTCATCTTCAAACCAACAACAGAAAAGAGCAGAATGTGTTTGCAGGCAGAATGTACACAGTGTTTGGAAAAGCAGGAGAGATGAAAGAGAAAAGGTTAAAGGACGGATGGACGGACACTGAGGGAGGGAGGGATGGAGGGGGGAGGGATGGAGGGATGGAGGGAGGGAGGGCTGAATGAGAACACCAGGTATGCTAATTTGGCCTGCATAAATGTTTGCGTTTCGAGATGTTTTGCTACGATCAAAGGAAAGCCCAAGCTGTTTCTCTGCCTATTCTGTCTGTCCTTCTTCGCTCCCTCTCTCGCCTCCCTCTCGTTTTATCTCCCTCTCTCTCTCTCTCCCTCTCTCCACCTCCCTCTTCCTCTCTTCAGGTGTCTCTGCAGCTCTAAGCGCTGGCAGGTGGTGTGTGTCCTAAGACTCACTTCGTAAGCCCTGACTGTCCCTCAGGAATTTCACACTAATTCCTAATCACAGTCTCTCAGTTGGGCTGCGTCGGGAGAAGACCGAGGAGCGACCTTTACATGAAGCCAAACCCTAACCCTTTACATGAAGCCGAACCCTTTACATGAACCCTAACCCTTTACATGAAGCCAAACCCTAACCCTAACCCTTTACATGAAGCCTAACCCTAACCCTTTACATGAAGCCAAACCCTAACCCTAACCCTTTACATGAAGCCAAACCCTAACCCTAACCCTTTACATGAAGCCAAACCCTTACCCTAACCCTTTACATGAAGCCAAACCCTAACCCCTTTACATGAAGCCAACCCTAACCCTTTACATGAAGCCAAACCCTAACCCTTTACATGAAGCCAAACCCTAACCCTAACCCTTTACATGAAGCCAAACCCTAACCCTTTACATGAAGCCAAACCCTAACCCTTTACATGAAGCCAAACCCTAACCCTAACCCTTTACATGAAGCCAAACCCTAACCCTTTACATGAAGCCAAACCCTAACCCTTTACATGAAGCCAAACCCTAACCCTTTACATGAAGCATCACAGCAACAACTCACGTGTCCTCACAAACCGGGAGGACTGAACGCCGTTCGTGGTCAACAGACAGAGTGGAAGACAGAGAGGGAGAGAGAAAGAAATACAAAGAAAGAGAGGGAGAAGGGAGACGAGTGTCTCTTCTTGTAGACTGGACCAATAAGGTAAGAAAGCGTGACAGAAAGTGATGAAAAACACAGGGATGGGGAGGAGAGGAGCTGAGAGGAGGGATGGTGGGGAGGGAGGGGAGAGAGAGAGATAGAGAGAGAGGAGGAGAGAGGATGAGATAGAGATGAGAAGCTAGACGAGAGAGTAGATAGAGAGAGAGTATAGCATGCGAGATCGGGGATCGAGAGAGAGAGCAGAGAGAGAGAGAGAGAGAGAGAGAGAGAGAGAGGCAGCCAGTCAGATGAAGAAAGGTGCACTCCAGGACATCCCATCTGCTCATGTCACACACTGAGGTCGCCATGGATACCAGCCAATAAAATACAAAACTAAACACAAACACTAGGACCGACGGACAAGCAAGCCCTTACATAGATACTGCCTGTCATCAAGTGCCCCTATGTGTGCCTGCCTGTGTGTGCGTGTGTGTGCCTGCCTGTGTGTGTGTGTGTGTGCCTGTGTGTCTGTGTGTGTGTGCGTGTGTGTGTGTGTGTGTGTGCGTGTGTGTCTGTGTGTGTGTGCCTGTGTGTCTGTGTGTGTGTGCCTGTGTGTCTGTGTGTGTGCGTGTGTGTGCCTGCCTGTGTGTGTGGTGTGTGTGTGTGCCTGTGTGTCTGTGTGTGTGTGTGTGCCTGTGTGTGTGTGTGTGTGTGTGTGTGTGCGTGTGTGTGCCTGCCTGTGTGTGTGTGTGTGTGCCTGTGTGTCTGTGTGTGTGTGCGTGTGTGTGGTGTGCCTGTGTGTCTGTGTGTGTGTGTGTGCCTGTGTGTCTGTGTGTGTGTGTGTGTGTGTGGTGCGTATGTGCTGGCGAAGCAGTGGTTCTCACAGATGTGGTGAGGATGCAGGAAGAGGGCGAGGATGTATCGCTGTAGAACTGTCGTTTCCTTCACACCCATCAGAAGACCGCTTCATCTGCATAGCTAAGCTTCACTTAAGGCTTGATCTGCAAACCTAAGCTAACGCTAGCTCCACAGAAAGCTAGCTTCACTCGATATACAAAGCTAAGCTAACGCTAGCTCCACAGAAAGCTAGCTTCACTCGATATACAAACCTAAGCTAACGCTAGCTCCACAGAAAGCTAGCTTCACTCGATATACAAACTTAAGCTAACGCTAGCTCCACTGATCCTCACATGGAACGACTGAGCTAACGCTACTCCCTGCGTCATCACTGCACGCATGTAGATGATGCCTCATTAGGCCCCGACAGTACGGTTTCATGCCAACCAGAGCCAGGATCGTTTTATTCCAACGCTTGATTATTCTTGCCTGACATAATACAACCAATAGGATCAAGCGCACAAGTGACACATACAACTCTCCAGCAGCCTCAAGCGGGAGATGATCAGTTTATGAAAGTGACGTGTCATCTTTCACCCTGGGCCATATGACCCAACAGGAAGTGTGTTGACGCGTTCGAGAGGGAAGCAGGAAGTAGTTTACAGAGTATTCAAACTTGTGCAAATTGGGGACAGGGAAAGTACAGGGCCACATCAGAAAGCCACATGGACACACAATGTGGCAAACACACACACAGTTGGCAAACACACACGCACACATAGACTCAGAAATTCAAGAGGCTGCCAATGCAAATGACCATGAATGTAACATAAACTGTTCTCCTTATCGACTAAGGGTCTAAAACACTTGTTACCTGAAACTAGACAAAAGAGTCCAGTCTATATCCTGAAGCTGCCTCCTTCCTCACTCCCCCTTTCATCCCTCCTCCTTCCTCCCTCCTTATCCCTCCCTCCTTCTTTCTCCCTCCTTGTTCCTCCCTCCTCTTCCTCCCTCCTTCTTCCTCCCTTCACACCCTGGCTGGGTTAACTACTGGGACTTCTGTTTTCAGGGTTTTAAGTTGGTCTTAGGTGCCAAACTCTAGGCATCTGTGAAGCCCTCTGTGACAGTGCTTGTACGAAGGGCCATACGAACCAAAGATCGTGACAGCGACAAGCTAGCCCAACACTGAGAGTGACCCAGCAAGCGACACAGCGTAAACAAGCTAGCCCAACACATCTGCGGGTGTCGGCAGAGAGAGACCCGTGCTGGCTCCCCCAGAGAGAGACCCGTGCTGGCTCCCCCAGAGAGAGACCCGTGCTCGCTCCTCCAGAGAGAGACCCGTGCTGGCTCCCTCCCAGAGAGAGACCCGTGCTCGCTCCTCCAGAGAGAGACCCGTGCTCGCTCCCCCAGAGAGAGACCCGTGCTCGCTCCTCCAGAGAGAGACCCGTGCTCGCTACTCCAGAGAGAGACCCGTGCTCGCTCCTCCAGAGAGAGACCCGTGCTCGCTCCTCCAGAGAGAGACCCGTGCTCGCTCCCCCAGAGAGAGACCCGTGCTCGCTCCCCCAGAGAGAGACCCGTGCTCGCTCCTCCAGAGAGAGACCCGTGCTCGCTCCCCAGAGAGAGACCCGTGCTCGCTCCCCCAGAGAGAGACCCGTGCTCGCTCCTCAGAGAGAGACCCGTGCTCGCTCCCCCAGAGAGAGACCCGTGCTCGCTCTTCCAGAGAGAGACTCGTGCTCGCTCCCTCCAGAGAGAGACCCGTGCTCGCTCCCCCCAGAGAGAGACTCGTGCTCGCTCCCTCAGAGAGAGACCCGTGCTCGCTCCTCCAGAGAGAGACCCGTGCTCGCTCCCCCAGAGAGAGACCCGTGCTCGCTCCTCCAGAGAGAGACCCGTGCTGGCTCCCCCAGAGAGAGACCCGTGCTCGCTCCCCAGAGAGAGACCCGTGCTCGCTCCCCCAGAGAGAGACCCGTGCTGGCTCCCCCAGAGAGAGACCCGTGCTCGCTCCTCCAGAGAGAGACCCGTGATGGCTCCTCCAGAGAGAGACACGTGGTCGCTCTTCCAGTCACAGGCTTCCAGCAGGCAGAACACAACGGACTTCCTGGATTGTCAAATATTTAGGAAGCGACAGGCCGCATTCGAGACGGCGAGTATGTAACAGACTTAGCCACGCTCCGTCACAACAAGGTGTCGTTCGCCACTCGCTGAGCTCGAACGGACAATCTCTGACTTGCCAAGCGTGACCACTACCAACTACACCAAAGAGAAAGCGATCTCTTCGTTGACGCGGGTGGCCTGCTACATACCTGAGGAGTGAGTTTCACGGGTTTCACATCGTTACAGAGACAGCCAGCCTCGTCTCAATTCAAGGCTGGAAACAAACAAACAAACAAACAAGCAAACATGGCCTTGAGGTTGGATTTTCAAAACAGTTTTCTTCTTTACTCTTGGCCCCCAATACTGCGCCAGACACCCCCTCTCGTCACTGCACCCACAACCCCCGCTACTCTGAGAAACGTTGGAGGAGGAGGGGACTGTGTTGAGTGGGGATGGTAGTGGCAGCGTAGCCTAGCTGGTAGCCTAGCCGCAGCTGGTCAGTAGAGGAAGTGGAGGGAAACTGGGCTCAAAGACTGGATGCCTGTAAGATGAGCACAGGCAACGAGAGCACTGTGTGTGTGTGTGTGTGTGGTGTGTGTGTGTGTGTGGTGTGGTGTGGGTGTGTTGTGGTGTCTGTGTGTGTGTGTGTGGGTGTGTGTGTGTGAAGTTAAACCCCACCCACATAAAGTGTGTGAACCACCGCCCCTACCCAAATAAACCCAGGATATTCTGACAGAGTCACAACAAGGATTTGGGGTTCTGATCAAAGCCACCCCTTACGTCATGGATATGCCCCGAATTATGACACATTAATAAAATCTTTTTGTCATTATTGTAATCCATGCGAGTCACAATTACCGACCCATAGTTACTATGGCGTCGTTGCTGTTTTGAATACATGTAAATGAATGTCGAGGCAGTGTAATAAAAGTATTCATCCGTTTTCTATAAATTCAGAATTAGCCTGATGTGTAGTAACAAGCGCCCGTTATGCCTCTACCCCGCTTACGTGCGGGTGCGCAAATCGGTCATGTTTCATAGATATGTCATCATAAAACAGGGCTTTAAAACCGACATAAATATGCGGTTGTTGTTTGCCCAAGCAGCTAACAGAATAGCATTTAAAATGTACGGCATTTGAAGTAGTAAAAATGCATCATGACAAGGCGACAGAAGTTTTGAAAATGTTTATGCACATGTAGGCTAGAAGTGAAAAGGTTGTTCAGGGAGCACGAAACCTTGTGCAGGAGGCGGGTTAGTGTGTCAAACGAAAGCCGAGAGAGAGAGAAAGAGAGAGAGAGAGGGAGAGAGAGGGCACACCGAAGTTGATGTTGTACGCGTGGCACTGTTTATGTGAGCTCAAAACAGACAGACAAGCGCAGCAGGAAAAATGGCGAATGCATGAATGAATGTGGATAAACAGATCGATCACATTGTTATAGTTTCAACCGTAAAAAATAAATGCTATATTTACCTATTGTTCTGAGTTTTTCTTGACATTGGCGAAGTTTTCGTTTTCTTTCTGGAAAAGTCGCTATCGTACGGTAATACGGACGCGTAACCATGTTCTGCTTCTAATGACAAAGTAAACAAACGAAAAAGTTAAATTCTTGCCCATAAAATTTCAACCCAAAACAGCAATCTGGTTTCAATTGTCAAATGTAATAATTGAACTGTCAAATGCTTCAAATGACGTAGCCATGAGAAAAACATGTGATTTCACGCAGTGATCGTCCTAGAGACAGTGGCCGTAGAACACAACAGACTCGGGACATAGTAGCAGACTGCACACATACAAGTAATATAGCCTCATTTGAGATAACATATAGCCAATTGCATGTAAACTGTAGTCATAATAGTCAAACATTGAACATGACTGTCTCAAGCCTAAATGCTTGTTCAGTAGGCTATGCAATAACCGTGAATTCCGTGTGATCATAACAGCTATATCAAAGCATTGACATGCTTTGATATGAACTTGAAATGGTATGATCGGTCTACTTCGATGTGTTTAGTTATTGTGCTACTTGGTCGCGTAAACACATCATCGGTTAATTGTATTTTCAGTCCTTGCGAAGTGACATCATAGCTGCACTATGGCAGTGTTCGCTCGCTGGAACTTCGCAGACATACAATGTTAACCTTCTCAACTTTCACATCTCTGCACCTACAGTAGGTTTTTGAGACTTGTCACTCTAGCGTATAAGAAAGAACATATACCTCTATCTCGTCTTTCCAAGTACTCAGCAGCCTCCAGCAGAATTAATAGAGAATTAAGTTCCATCTCGTTTCCTTGCTGTAGAAAAAAAAATTGTAAACAAAATCTGTATGCACAAAAAAATACTGACAATGCAAAAAAAAACGGCAAATGAAATAAAAAACTAAAACTGGGTAAGCTCGATATGAACGTCTATGTTCAGTTCTGAGTCTTGGGGACTCCCAAACAGATACATATCAACAGCACCTTACTAAAACTCACGGGATGATTGACGGCTGTGTAGTCCACTTACGAAACAGCCTGAACTTCACGGGCAGTCCACGGGGAAGGGTCTTAGCCAATGAGAAAGCTCAGCGACTGAAGTTCACATGGAGAATGTTGATACATCGCGAAGTGGCTTCTGATTGGTTGGACCGTGATAGTAACAAGGTAGAAGCTATACTTCTATACCCTAGCAACAGCACGTGTGGCCCAGCCCCGTCAACGTTCATTGGTCTGACATCGTGATAACTGGCTTCTGATTGGCAAATAGAAGACTTGGGCGTGTCCTTTTTTTCCCCTTCCTCTCAAACATTGAACTTGACTGTTGTTGCTGCATGGGTTGCCAGTTTGGAGTCATTTAAAGTGTGAGTGTCGAGAGGGAAGTCACGTCTGTGCTTCTTGAGGAAGGAAAAGGGTTCTGTTGCAGCTGTAAGTCTTTAGAAAGTAGAACTGGTATATGGTGGAGTTGAGGCAACACAGTGAAAATGTTGTAAGGAAAATACAGCAATGTGATAATTGAAGGCTGAGATAACACTAGACCTTTAAATAAATCTTCTCACGGTGTGAAATAAAACACATCTTCTACTAGGTCCTCCTGAAATGGGGCGGGTCAAATATGAATGTTTCAGAGAAGGAGGGTCTATCCCACTAAATAGGTCAATATCTGGCATCCCAAAATGCAGATATTATAATAAGCAACCTTCATGCATACAAATTTCACCGCATTGTATCCAGGTCATTATATGAATCTGTCTGGTTCTATTTCAATTCTTCCTACATGGTATTGCCTAAGAAAGAAACTATTAAAAGCAGGTTTGGGGGTCTTATTTTGTGACTATGCTGTATGATGTTGCTCAATGCACTTAGTATTTTTGCCTAATCGTCAGTGTAACCGTGAGCAACGTGGTGAAATGCAGTTCCTGGACATGGACATCCTCCTCAGTGTCCTTCCTGCTAAACCACATCACATCTAACATCATGTCTCAATATAGACACACATGATGTCTATAACATCATCATGTCTCAATATCTATGACATCATCATATATCAATAAAGACACACATGATATCTATAACATCATCATGTCTCAATATCTATGACATCATCATATATCAATAAAGACAAACATGATATCTATAACATCATCATTCATATCTCAATATCTATGACATCATCATATCTAAATAAAGACAAACATGATGTCTATAACATCATCATGTCTAAGAGCTCCTCTCAGAGAGCTACTATGACTCACAGACGGACTGTTATGGGTTTTTTCAAAGGTCTATATTAAATCTTTTGTACTTTATTTACCTGTGTGTTGATCCCCTTTCAGTAATTGTTCTGTTATCATGAGAAGGTTTCCAGTGGTAACAAAGCCCAAAACATTATTATCCATCATTACTATTATTATAAATATTCAAATGTAAATAGCATTACTGGTGATTACATTTAGACATTTAGTCATTTTAACAGTGTAACAGCCTAAGGTGCCAGCAACTAGCCACACTGGGCATTCAAATATTGTGAAACAAACACACACACACACACACACACGCACACACACACACACACTTCCTCTATGAAAACATCTCATGACATCATCGAGGAGACCAGCCAATGGTGACAGGTCCTCGCACAGTGGAAGGCAAGGCCAAAATTCCTCTTTTGGTGATAAATGGAAACTTGTCAATGCCTTGCCCCACCCTGTTTCTAGTAACTGCTGCAGTGGTGATGTCACTTCCTGCAGGGCTGAATGGGTGTGGCAGGGCCTCCACAGCTGGGTACTCTAAAGGCTACACAGACATGTCTATGGGCATGTCTACAGACATTGACTGACACACACAAAACAACCTCCTCATTCACCAGTACGGGATTAAGTATTTGTCTGGCCTTCGTAAACAAAGCAGGTATAGGCCTACACAACACAGCCACTTCAGATGTCCTCATCCCTCACCTTGGCAGGAAACACATCAGATGCCTGTGCGTGGGTTTGTTGTACCCGATGAACATTTGTCTTGTACCGTGCCATTAATCACTGTAATACCGTGAGGACTGTGCTCTTTCATAGACGAGCGTTACATTACAATCTGCATAGGCTACTAGGCCGAGAGGATCAGAGGTACATGATCACAAGGTTGACCTTTTTACATGCAGTGTTTACAATAGACAGATAGGCAGTGGTGGGGGTGGGGGGGTGTTAGAGTGACCAAGAGAGAGGAGGGAGAGGGAAGGAAGAGTAGGGTGTGAAAGAGGGAGAGAGTGGGTGAGGAAGGGAGGCAGCGAGGGAGGAGCGGGCGATACAGACAGTGATATCCACTTGTATTGATTGCCAGATGCTGTCTTAAGAAGGGGGGACAGGTTTTGATCAGATCAGTCAGAAATATCTGGATCATTTGTCTCTGGATAAGTGGTCTGGTTTTCATTCTTTCTCTTGTTTTCCCTGTCTCTATCTCTCGCTCTCGCTCTCTTTCTGTCTGTTTCTATCCCTCCCTCCCTCCCTCCCCCCTCACTGACTGCCACACCTTACTCACTGACTGAGACATAATGCAACCAATACGTCTTCATCCTCTATGGTTTTTACCGTCTCTGCCTTGCTCATAAAGTAGCTGTGACATCACTTCTTGAGTTCTGGTGATCTCTGACCTCTTTATCAGGGCAGAGAGCAAGAGATAGAGAGAGAGAGAGAGATAGAGAGCGAGAGACAGAGAGAGAGACAGAGAGAGAGATAGAGAGCGAGAGAGAGACAGAGAGAGAGAGAGAGCGAGAGACAGAGAGAGAGCGAGAGACAGGGAGAGAGAGAGATAGAGAGAGAGCGAGAGACAGGGAGAGAGAGAGATAGAGAGAGAGCGAGAGAGAGCGAGAGAGAGACAGAGAGAGATAGAGAGAGAGCGAGAGAGAGCGAGAGAGAGCGAGAGAGAGCGCAAGAGAGAGAGAGAGACATAGAGAGAGAGAGAGAGAGAGTGCAGAGGCTAAAGGGCTTGCTTCACGGGCCGTCAGAAGTCACTGTTAAAAAATGAGAAGGCGTAGGTGCCCTGATAGACTACAGGATAAACCTGTAGGCTGAGGCCCTACTGCAGCGGCCTGGGTTTGAAACCGGCCTGGGCCCTTTGCTGCATGTCCTTTCTCTCTTTCTCTGTCTCTCTCTTTCTGTCTCTCTCTCTGTCTCTCTCTTTCTGTCTCTCTGTCTCTCTCTCTCTCTTTCTGTCTCTCTGTCTCTCTCTCTCTCTTTCTGTCTCTTTCTGTCGCTCTCTCTCTCTTTCTGTCTCTCTGTCTCTCTCTCTCTCTTTCTGTCTCTTTCTGTCGCTCTGTCGCTCTCTCTCTCTTTCTGTCTCTCTGTCTCTCTCTCTCTCTTTCTGTCTCTTTCTGTCGCTCTGTCGCTCTCTCTCTCTTTCTGTCTCTTTCTGTCGCTCTGTCGCTCTCCCTCTCATTGTCCCTCTATGTCTCTCCCTCCCTTCTCTTTCTTCCTGGTAGCTATAGAATTCTTCTAATAGTAATAATCATCTACATAATCTCCTCTCCAAGAGGTTTTTCTTGTCCGCCAGCCTCAGGCCTGGAAACAGCTGGTCCCCTCCCCCAACCTCTATCTCTTTACTCCTCGCTCTCTCTCTCGCCCTCCCCCAACTCATCGCGGGTACGCCGCTCGCGCGCTCTCGCGCTCGCCCCCAACCTCTATCTCTGTTACGCCTCTCTCGCTCTCTTTCTCCCTCTCCCCCAACCTCTATCTCTTTACTCCTCTCTCTCTCCTCTCCCTCTCCCCCAACCTCTATCTCTTTACTCCTCTCTCTCTCTCTCTCCCTCTCCCCCCAACCTCTATCTCTTTACTCCTCTCTCTCTCTCTCTCTCTCTCCCTCTCCCCCAACCTCTATCTCTTTACTCCTCTCTCTCTCTCTCCCTCTCCCCCAACCTCTATCTCTTTACTCCTCTCTCTCTTCCCCCCCAGCATCCAGCCTCTGTCCCCTCTCTCTCTCTCTCTCTCCCTCTCTTTTGTTGAGTTGTTTCGATGCTTCCCCTCCCCTGCCCAGTCCTCTCTACCCTACGTCCCGTATCCAGCGGTAACCAGTAACCATGCTTTGACAGTCTGAGGGGGGGCTGTGGGCGTCTGGGGGGGGGGTGGATATTGTAGCTGCACGTCGTTTTGAAAGATAGAAAGTAGGCCTATTGGTTTTAGGACGCAGGGATGGTCTTTCCCAGGGTTGGTGTTTCCCACAATGCATTGCAACGTGTCTCTCTCTCTTAAGAAGCTACTGTAATAATCGCCTCATTTCCTGTCTCTGTTGTTTACTGATGTGTTGCCGTGGGCGCATTTGTTCAGGGATCAGGCTGAATGTATGGCACAGCCCGCCTGGGCGGGGAAACGCCCTCACTAGCACCAGCTCAGAGCTGGCAGATAACACAAGGATACATGGGTTTGTGTTATAGCTGAAAAGTCCATAGTGGCTAATTAGCTGTCTTCCATATTCCCTCCTCGTAAAAGTGTCATAAAATCCAGTAAAAACCTCCGTCCTTGCATCTGTACATCAAACGAGCGCACTGAGAAACCTTTCAACGTTCGGCCTTTACGTGACTCCGTGCTGGCGATGGTCCCTGCTTTCGTTTCGCCCCAGTAAACTTCTCGGTCATGGAAGCCACCACGTGTCTCCTCGTCCCTCTCAGAGTCTCAGACAGACCCAGACACGGCTGCCAGATTCGACAGTGATAATCCCTCAATCAGTACCAGGGTGTAGAAGTGCAGCTCTTAGTGAGGGAATGTTTTCACTGTGTGTCTCGGAGCTGTTTGAGGTTCCTCGTCACCAGGGAGCCCTCAGCACGCACACACACACACACTCTGACACACACACACACACACTCTGACACACAGAGCCCTCAGCACACACACACACTCTGACACACACACACACACAGTCTGACACACACACACACACACACACACACACACAGTCTGACACACACACACACACTCTGACACACAGAGCCCTCAGCCTCCCTTGCGTTTACAGTCGTGTTAGCGGCTCGTAAAACTGTTTTCTGCGTTAAATGATCCGGGGGAAACTGGTGCCAGAGCAGCAATCATGGAGCAGCCTTCGCCGCCATTATCTTCTAAAGGGGGGGTTGGGGGTTGCCAAGGTTACAGAGTCTTGGTAGTTGTAGTCAGTTATAGCACCACTTCAGGATGTGTGTGTGTTTGTGTGTGTGTTTGTGTGTTTGTGTGTGTGTGTGGTGGGAGGGGTTTTCACTGTCTGTTTATCTGAAATGCAAATTGAGCCTAAGGAGCTGTTTGTTAGCTTTGAGTCCCCTGTGACAGAATCAACTTGAAGCCTTGAAGCCTCTTGAACACACACACACACACACGCACGCACACACATGCAACACGCCCAACTGCCACTTAGGAGAGGTAGCAGGACTTCTGGCTGAACATTTTCCATGTTTGTATTTCGAGCGATCTGTGTTTGCCTCCGTTTATTGCCTGTTGATCTCTTCACAGGCAGTGAGGGTGAATGTGTGTGTGTGTGGTTCGGTGACACCATGTGTGACAAGTCTGAAAGACGTATCCTTCCACGACGAGGAACTATTTCCTGACCTTGTCAGGTCGGTCTCGACTCGGACGCTACGAGTGACGAGGAGGAAGTGTTAGTCTCCACAACTGTTGGCTGCCTCTCCTCTGTCATGCACACACACTCTCTCACACACACACACTCTCTCACACACACACTCTCACACACACTCTCTCACACACACACTCTCACACACACACTCTCACACACACACTCTCTCACACACACACTCTCACACACACACTCTCACACACACTCTCTCACACACACACAATCTCTCACACACACACACACACTCTCACACACACACAATCTCTCACACACACACACACACACTCTCACACACACACAATCTCTCACACTCACACTCTCTCACACACACACTCTATCTCACACTCACACACACACTCACACGCTCATCACTGGGTCCGAGGTCTTGCTCTGACCAGTGGGATTTTAGTTGCAGTTGTGTGGACAACATTTAGGTCCCTCATATAATCTGGATTAGACTCTGGTAATCCATCTTCACTTCCCTGCATCTGAGGGGGAAACGAAAGTCTGCGCGCACACACACACACACACACACACACACACATAACAGCCCACTAAAGGGCAAGATTAGGGACCAACAACTCAATATTTGACCCTGTTCATGTTTGACTCGGAGGACAAAGATCTCCATAGTTGTGAGGTCATCATAGCTGACTTTACAGCAGCATGCTGCTGCCCAGCGAGTGAGGAAACTAAACCAACACGTCCAAACCAGTTGGACATGCGTGTAGTCTGCTAGTCAGGTGCTGGATGCAACAGTTATTACCTGCTTGGACATCCTGATCTCTGTACAAGAACTACATCCTTCTTGGACCAGGACTCCACCCATGTGGCCGTAACTCCACCCCTGTGGCCCTAACCCCACCCCTGTGGACCTAACTCCACCCCTGTGGCCCTAACCCCACCCCAACTCCACCCCTGTGGACCTAACTCCACTCCTGTGGCCCTAACTCCACCCCTGTGGACCTAACCCCACCCCAACTCCACCCCTGTGGACCTAACCCCACCCCTGTGGCCCTAACCCCACCCCTGTGGACCTAACCCCACCCCAACTCCACCCCTGTGGACCTAACTCCACCCCTGTGGACCTAACCCCACCCCTGTGGACTTAACCCCACCCCTGTGGACATAAACCCACCCCAACTCCACCCCTGTGGACCTAACTCCACTCCTGTGGCCCTAACTCCACCCTGTGGCCCTAACTCCACCCTGTGGCCCTAACTCCACCCCTGTGGCCCTAACTCCACCCCTGTGGCCCTAACTCCACCCTGTGGCCCTAACTCCACCCTGTGGCCCTAACTCCACACCTGTGGACCTAACTCCACCCCTGTGGCCCTAACTCCACCCCTGTGGCTCACCCCTGCAGCTACACCTGTTTGTCCATGGTCTCCACTTCAGTGAAGCTCCCCTCCCTAACCCGCTTGGTGCTTAGTCACTATAGAGGACAGTGCGTGCAACTTATCACCCCTCCCTCACACCACGCCAGCCTACAGACACACACCAGCATTCACAACACACACAATACACACACCAGCATTCACAACACACACAATACACACACCAGCCTCTACAACA
Source organism: Mallotus villosus (assembly GCA_903064625.1). Taxonomy (NCBI): domain Eukaryota; kingdom Metazoa; phylum Chordata; class Actinopteri; order Osmeriformes; family Salangidae; genus Mallotus; species Mallotus villosus. The sequence goes on along the minus strand of CAEFZP010001307.1, from coordinate 3,703 downwards.
CACACGCTAAACACCAGTTAAGCCAGCCTCCCACTCAGGCCTGAGTCACTATTACTATAACGACAGTAGTACACTAGCCCCGCCCCCTTCGGCCTCCGCCTTTTCTCTTCCTGTGAGTCAGCATGCCGATCACCTGATCACATGATCACCTGATCTAAGATAACTATCCAGCTAACTGGAAATGTGTGAGTCACGCAACCTTGGAACCAGAGGTGTGGTTTTGTGACGTGTGTTTTGTGTGTGAGTGTGTGTGAGTGTGTGTGTGTGTGTAGAAACTTCACTTAGTTGGTTGCCAGGTTTGTGAGATCCGGACATCTCATTAGGTGACGATAATTGCGTCTTCTAGCATTGATTCAACCTGACTAGCAGATTGCACTTGAGTGGTGTCATTGTGTTGAGCTTCCAAACCTTCTCACTCCTCAACCACCCAAACCACACCTCCACTCCTAGTCCTAACTGGAAAAGAACCAGTGACCTCATCACCTGCACTCAGAGTCCTAACTGGAAAAGAACCAGTGACCTCATCCCAGGAACACAATGTTCCATATCCACAACACTCACACCCCAGTCTACCTGGAGGTTCTTCAGGTGTTCCACAACACTCACAGTCTACCTGGAGATTCTTCAGGTGTTCCACAGCACACACAGTCTACCTGGTGATTCTTCAGGTGTTCCACAACACTCACAGTCTACCTGGGGGTTCTTCAGGTGTTCCACAGCACACACAGTCTACCTGGTGATTCTTCAGGTGTTCCACAACACTCACAGTCTACCTGGAGATTCTTCAGGTGTTCCACAACACTCACAGTCTACCTGGAGATTCTTCACGTGTTCCACAACACTCACAGTCTACCTGGAGATTATTCAGGTGTTCCATATCCACAACACACACAGTCTACCTGGGGGTTCTTCAGGTGTTCCACAACACTCACAGTCTACCTGGTGATTCTTCAGGTGTTCCACAACACTCACAGTCTACCTGGAGATTATTCAGGTGTTCCACAACACTCACAGTCTACCTGGAGGTTCTTCAGGTGTTCCACAACACTCACAGTCTACCTGGAGATTCTTCAGGTGTTCCACAACACTCACAGTCTACCTGGAGATTCTTCAGGTGTTCCACAACACTCACAGTCTACCTGGGGGTTCTTCAGGTGTTCCACAGCACTCACAGTCTACCTGGAGATTATTCAGGTGTTCCACAACACTCACAGTCTACCTGGAGATTATTCAGGTGTTCCACAACACTCACAGTCTACCTGGAGATTCTTCACGTGTTCCACAACACTCACAGTCTACCTGGAGATTATTCAGGTGTTCCATATCCACAACACACACAGTCTACCTGGGGGTTCTTCAGGTGTTCCACAACACTCACAGTCTACCTGGAGATTATTCAGGTGTTCCACAACACACACAGTCTACCTGGAGATTCTCAGGTGCTCCCTGGTCCAGCTAATGAGGGAGTTTCATCAGAAACCGTCATCTTCGTCCAGGTTTTCCCCAGACTGAAGATTAGCAGCGATCTGCACTGTGTGGTTGCATGGTGAGGAGGAGGATGATGATGATGATGATGATAATGATGATGATGATGAGGATGATGATGATTGGAGGCTGGTGATCTTTGGTGCTGTTCTCCAGAACCCTCAGCAGGTGAGTTTACAGTAAAGACACCAGGCAGCCCTCACACACACACACACACACACACACACACACACATGCTCTTCACACGCACACCGAAGCGCTTGTAGCGGCAACCATCCCACACCCACGAGTACATTCTGTTTCTCAGTCAGACACACACACACATATATACACACAGCCCACACACGTACAGTCATACACAAGCACACACACACACACACATCAGCTCCAGACCTCAGTCATGTTCTGTGCTCCACAACACTGTGGTTGTATTATTGTGGCAAACACACAAGTGTCCCTGACGTCAGTCCTCTTAGAACCCAGGGGTTCCTGTTTGTTCCAGGGGGTTCTGATCAAAACACAGATGGTGTGTGTCCGAATCAGTCTATCAGTGTGTGTGTGTGTGTGTGTGAATGTCAGTGTGTGTGTGTGTGTGTGTGTGTGTACACCAGTGTGTCTGGATCTTTTCATCAGCTGCTCAAAAGTGATCAGGAGGTGACAAACACCAGCTACAACACAGCCCTGTAATTACCACAGGCCTTCTGGCCAACCTTAGTGTGTGTGTGTGTGTGTGTGAGTGTGTGTGTGTTTGTGTGAGTGTGTGTGTGTTTGTGTGTGTACGTGCGTGTGTGAGAGAGTGTGTGTGTGCGTGTGTGTGTGTGTGAGTGTGTACGTGCGTGTGTGTGTGAGTGTGTGTGAGTGTGTGTGTGTGTGAGTGAGTGTGTGTGTGAGTGTGTGTGTGTGAGTGTGTGTGTGTGTGTGTGTGTGTGTGTACGTGCGTCTCCGCACGCGGTAGGAGTCAGGGAGGCGGGGAGACAGGGTACGAGTGTGTGTGTGTTATTGTGAAAGTGTGTCTGTGTGTGTTATTGTAGAAGTGTGTGTGTTGTGTTTGCATCAGCTTGCCAGGTGTGTGTTGGAGGGTATTACAAGAGGGATGACTGAGTCCTTAGATGAGCAGCCCCAGTTTGACGCTGCTCACACACACACACTGTGGACAAACACATACATACCATACACAAGTATACACACACTCCTACACAAACACAAACTCACTCCCATGACACACACACACCCATAAACACACACTGACACTTACGCACACAAACAGATGTAAATGTACACAGATGCATACTGGAATGTACTCATGTGCCAAAGACGCACACACACACTCACAGGCACACACACACACTCACAGACACACACACACAGGCAGACACACACACACACAGGCACATACACACACACACAGGCACACACACACTCACAGGCACACACACACTCACAGGCACACACACACTCACACACACTCACAGGCACACACACACACTCACAGGCACACACACACACTCACAGGCACACACACACTCACACACACTCACAGGCACACACACACACTCACAGGCACACACACACACTCACAGGCACACACACATTCCCCACATGGGGGTGATTACCTGTCTGTTTGGCCTCAAGACCCAAGGGACACAGTCACGCACGCTGGTGGGACAACACCTGAAGTAAGTGCAGCCCTGCTCGGGGTCATGTGACCTCTGGGCCCTGTGGAACTTGTGTTTAGCATTCTCCTGTAACTCTCGGTTACTGTAACTCTTTCTCTGTGTGATGCCTGCACCCCCACACACACACACCCACGCGCACACACACACGCGCACACACACACACACACCCATTGACTGTTGACTCAGGAAGTTGTAGAGTTTGAGCGGAGTTCTTCTGACATAGCAGACACAGGTGTGGCCGTCTACAGGGAGACAACTTGGTGTGTGTGTGTGTGTGTGTTTGTATGCATGTTGGTGTGTGTAAATGTGTTTGTGTGCAGAGGGCAACTTGTGGGGGCATGAGAGAGTACTGAGAGAGATGGAAGACAGACCCCAAAACATCAGCAGAGGGAGAAAAAGGAGGAGGAGCCTGTTAAGATGACTCCTCCTCCTCCGTGGGGCTCTGTGTGTTCTTTACAAATCGCTGCATATCTTTATTAACAACACAGACCCTGGACAACGGTTGAAAAACAGCTGAGCACAGCTTGGATGCTCCCGATTCA
>CAEFZP010001306.1:0-26154 GCA_903064625.1 Mallotus villosus | reverse complement strand
TATCACGTGTGTGTGTACGTGGGTAGTGTGCCTCACCTCATACATCCCACCGGTGTGCTTGTCCACGTGTGTGTGTGTGGTGTGTGGTGTGCTGTGTTGTGTGTAACTAACGTGTGTTTCCATCCCACCCATCTTCCATGTGACCTGGGTTGGGTGTAACAGAATGGGCAGCAGGGCCAGCAACCACAGCAGAGGACACAGCCACAGCTGTGCTGCTGACACAGCCCAGCAGACACAGCACAGCAGACACAGACACACGCCACAGGCTGTGCAGGCAGCGGCGTATGATCTGATAGACTTGAGACCTGACCACAGTCACACAGGTACAGACCACCAGAAAAGACGAGGGACGAGGGATCGATGAAACGGTACGCGCGACGATAGGGTGAGGAAGAAGGAGAGGGAGTGATGCAGGGAAGAGAGAGCGAGAGGAGGAGGAGCGAGAGAGAGAGGGAGAGAGAGTAGAGAGAGAGAGTAGAAAGAAGAGGGAGAGAGAACGAGAGCAGAGAGAGAGAGAGCAGAGAGAGAGGGAGAGAGAGAGAGAGAGAGAGAGAGAGAGAGAGAGGGAGGAAGGAGAGCGAGATAGGAGAGCGAGCGCGAGAGAGACGAGAGAGAGAGCGAGAGCGAGCGTAGAGAGAGAGAGAGAGGAGAGAGAGCGAGAGAGAGAGAAGAGAGAGAGAGCAGCTCTCTCTATCTCTCTCTCTCCTCTCTCTCTCTCTCTCTCTACTCTCTCTCTCTCTCTCTCATAGGGCCCTCCTGGTTATCTCATGTTTTTCCCTGGTGTAGTAGCGACGTGTGCTGACCCGCCCAACCTCTGACCTCTCCCCATCCCTGATTAAAACACCGAACCTTACTCGGGACATGTTTCCATAGCAACAGCCTCACACGGGAGACCCTGTGTAAGGTCATGGGGGAGGGAGGAAAACGGAAAGAGAGAGAGAGAGAGCTCTGAGAAAAGGAGAGAGGGATATATAGATGGAGGGAGGGATGGATGGAGAGGGAGAGTGAGGGAGGGAGGGGTTGAGTGCAGAGCTATGGAAGCAAATCAGTGCCATAATGTTTTAATTTTAAAAAGCATCCAATACTTAATACTGGAATTACAACACTGAATTCTCATCTGAATGTATTTCAATGTAAAAGCTCGTTTTTTTTGGCTCTAATTCTTTTCAGATGGAAAATGTTTGGGTCGATTTGATAGGCTCGTATTTTTAAGGGTCGACTTTATAGGCTTGATTTTTTTTGGCTCAATTTTTTGGCTATCATTTTTTCAGCTGGAACATTTTCGGCTCGAATTTGATAGGGCTGCGAATTTTTTAGGCTATAATTTATAGGATCGAATTTTTTCAGCTGGAAAATGTTCAGCTGGAAAATGCTCGAATTTGAAGGTCACATTTTTTATGGTTGAATTTTAAAGATCGCATTTTTTAGCCTCTAATTTTAGCAACCTAAATTTTATTTTACATTGAAATATATCAGATGAGAATTCAGTGCATACTTCCATACAGAGCTCTCTATGGAGACCGTTTGAGCTAACGCAAAGGGTCAGCGTTTCAGCGGAGAGACGGAGGAGAGGGAGAGCTTTGGTCACCTCAGGAAGAGAGAGGCTCACTCATTACACAGTCTCTCCTAGTTACTGCAGGGGAGGCAGCATGCAGACTGATAGTAGCACTACAGTAGACTGGACAGACAGACAGACAGACCAAATGAATGAGAAAGCTAAAAGGTTGTTGCTATCGCACTAGACCAAGACCCTACAAGGAACCGCACAGAGACGAAAGAGGGAGAGAGAGAAAAGAGGTGGCGGGGAGAAAAGAAGCAAAAAATAAATGAGGTAATCTAGAGAGAGAGAAATCTGGAAAGAGACATAGGAGAAGATTGCAATATGATGAGATAAGATGAGAGAGAGAAGAGAGGGCAGGAAAGAGAGAGAGACAGAGAGAGGGAAGAGAGAGAAGAGTATGAGCGGAAAGACCCAAGGAGAGAGAAAGTGGGAGAGAGAGAAAGATGGACAGAGGGAAGAGAGAGATAATAGAGAAAGCACAAGTGTAAGCCCAATTATCTCTCTCCTTCTACGCTCTCTCTGTCTATATCTCCTCTCTCTACTCTCTCTCTCCCTCTCTCTCTAACCTATCTCTCTCTCTGACGTCTCTCTCTCTTCCTCCCCCTCTCCATATTGACGGCATCCTCGCCCCGCGCGGATCAGATACGATAAGAATAAGAACTTCACGGTGGATCTGTGACCCAGCAGGGAGAAGAAACAGGCTTTTTCCAACAACCTCATATCTCCAGGAAAATTATTCACACCCCTGATTTATGCAAATCTCACTGACCGCTTGCTTAAAGCTCGAAATCTTTAACAACTAAAATAGGGTCTCCTTCAGTCGCCAGGGGGCTGAAGACATTATTAAGTAAGGAAAAGAGAGATGATTGAAGAAAGGGGTAAATGTTGAAGAAAGAGAAAGATGTTTAAGAACAGGGAGAGGGGTCTGGGGAGGGAGGGAGTTGAAAGAGAGTGATATCAGAGGAGATTAGATACGCTGCCTGTCTCTTTAGCGGGCTTCCCGGAGCTAAGCGACTGTTGAAGCCCAGGGTTGTCCCGACACAGTCTCCCACATCTCCTCAGATCTCCTTCCCAGTGGGAATGTCTGGAGTGTAGCCAGCGAGAGAGAGAGAGAGAGAGAGAGAGAGGAGAGGGAGAGGGGAGAAGGGGAGGAGAGAGAGGGAGAGAGAGGAGAGAGAGAGAGAGAGAGAGGAGAGAGGAGAAGGGAGGTGAGAGAGAGAGAGAGAGAGAGAGGGAGACAGAGAGAGTTGGAGAGAGAGAGGAATGTCTGGAGTGTAACCAGACTGGGGATCTGTCACCGGGAACAGGTAGAAGAACTCATTCGAATCTGGCTTGTCAAACTTCCTCCCACCCCAACCAATCACATTTCCACATTAACCCCATCACCATGTCTCTGTGTCACACACCCCTCTTCTTGTCGCTGTTTGATGATGTCACCGGGTCTGAGGTAGGTAGCGGGTTCTTCTAAGCATGTTGCGCGTGCGTGTTGCATGCGCTGTGATGACGGAAGGAACCCGTGATAACGCCGTTCGGTTGCGTGTGTACGACAAATCCTGCCTTCCTCGTTTTTAACTCCAGCTCTCCCATTTGCAGAACATCAACCAATTAGAGCTTTTCGGAGACATGTCCACGCCCCTGACATCACCTCTCCCTCGGTGAGTGTCTGGAAGCTCCTCGTTGGGGCCAGCACCCCACACCACACACCACACACCTGCACACACACACCCCCACCACACACGCACCCCAACACAAAACACACAAACACACATGCACCACACACACCACACCACACACACTGCACCACACACCCGCAACCCACAACAACACACAAAACATGACCACACACCAACCGCACCCCACACCCACACCACACCCGCACACCCACACCCCACACCACACAACACTGCACCACACACACCGCACCCCACACCCACACCACACACCCGCACCCCACACCCACACCACACACCTGCACCACACACCCCCACCACCACACCTGCACCAAACACCCGCACCCCACACCCGCACCAAACACCGCACCCCACACCACACCCGCACCAAACACCCGCACCCCACACCCACACCCGCACCCAAAACACCCGCACCCCACACCCACACCACACACCCCCACCACACACCCGCACCCCACACCACACACCCACACTACACACCCGCACCACACACCCACACCACCACAACCTGCACCACACACCTGCACCACACACCCGCACCACACACCCGCACCCCACACCCGCACCACACACCCGCACCACACACCCCAGGCCTCGCTCGTGATAGAGGCAGATGTGGCTAATCCCTGTCTTTTCCTCACCCCCTTCCCCCCCCCTCCCTCCCCTCCCCTCCCCAGACCCCTGCCTCTCCAGCCTACACCCTGGACCCCTCCCTGGGTCTCCAGCCTCCCACGGAACTCTTCACCCCCTTCAACCCCGCCTCTGTGCCCTCAGGTAGGGACGCCTCACATCCTCTTCTCCCACAAACACGCCCGTTCAGACACACACACCTTACACACACACACCCCAGACAGGCAGCTTGTGTGTGTGTGTGTGTGTGTGTGTGTGTGTGTGTGTGTGTGCGAGACAGCCTTGCAACTAGGATGCCGTAGTGCTGCTGGGTTTAGGTGCCAGTGTTGAATACAAAATGAGTCATTAGGCAGATAGGACCTAGATGTAACCTGTGGCTAGACCTGCTGGGATGGGGTGTGTGTGCGTTGCGTGTCTGTGTGTGTTGTGGTGTGTGTGTGTGTGTGTGTGTGTGTGTGTGTGTGTGTGTGTGTGTGAGTGAGGCGTAGGGAGACAGAAGGAGAGGATTAGGAGGAGAGAGAAGGAGAGCGTGAGGACTAGGGGAAGGAGAAGGCAGGCGTCTTTCTCAAGCTGAGGTAATAAAATACACACTGAGATGAACCTGGAGGAGAGTTTCATACGCGTGGCATATAGATATGCATCCCAGCCTGCAGAATCAAGCCAAGGAAAGAGAGTGAGAGAGCACGAGAGAGAGAGAGAGAGAGAGAGAGGAGAGAGCGATAGTCGCCCAGAGACTCGAGACGGATGAGATTTGATTCGTCATGACGGAGCAAGAGAGGTCGAGCAGAGAGAGATGTGAGATGTGAGCAGGGGAGAGATAACGAGAGTGACCGATGACGACTGAGTGAGGAGAGAGATGAGACTGAGAGATGAGAGTGAGAGGAGGAGAGCGAGAGAGAGTTGAGAGAGAGAGAGGTTAGAGAGAGAGAGAGAGAGAGCAGAGCGGAGAGAGAGAGAGAGAGAGAGAGAGGGAGAGAGAGAGACGAGGGAGAGAGAGGGAGAGAGAGCGAGAGAGAGGCGGAGAGAGTTAGTGAGGAGGGAGAGGAGAGAGAGAGAGGTTTTAGAGAGAGAGAGAGAGAGAGAGAGAGAGAGAGCTGAAATCCAAGTCCGTCTGTGAACGCTACATGAGTCATGTCTGAAGAGATTCTGGTCCCCACTGTCAGCTGACCTATCAGGACATCCAGGGGTCCTCCTCCCCTGTGATAGGCTGGGGGCTGTGTGTGCAGGTGGATAGATGTGTCACAGAGCTGTAATGAGGATGTGAGGACTTGTGTGCGTCCTGATGTGCGCTCCATTGTGGAGGTAATTATGATCTCCGTCACCGTTAGGACAAGGCATTAGCCATAGGGCTAAAACTAGGACACTGCCTGCACTCCACTGATGCATGTGTTAGTTTGTGTGTGAGTGTGTGAGGTGGGTGCTACTTTCTCCTGCAGGGTAATATGCTCCCTACCCTAGATTTTTTCACTCCTCTCATCTCTCATTCCCTTCCTCCTCTCTCTCTGTCTCTCATCTCTCTTCTCTATCTCTCTATCTCTCGTTCCTCTCTCTCCTCCTCGCCTCTAAATCTTTCTCCTCTGATCTCTAATGTCTCCTACCCTCCCCTCCCTCCCTCCCTCCTCCAGGTTATGTGACGATGGGGGCTGTACCGCCGGGCCACTGGTCCCAAACAGGCCTTCACTGCCCAGGCGTTCGGGGTCCAGTCCCCCCTCCGGTGGGCCAGGTCCTCCCAGGAGGCCAGCCCCTCATCTGGGGCCAGGCCAACCTGTTCCCCGCCACGCAGCAACAGTGGGCTGCCATGGCTGCTGGAGCCTTCTCCCCCACCGCCTACCTCCCCGGTCAGCCCGGGGGAACGCTGCCCGCCGCCATGTTCCAGACCCTCGCTCCCGTCGCCGCGTCACGCCGGCCGGAGACAGCCTTTTAGCTGCCGGCGGCGCGGGCGTCTGGCCCCGCCCACCCCTCCTCGTTGTCGAGTCCGCAGCACGAGGACAGGGCGCGGCTGAAGATGAGCAAGGAGATGTTCAAGGTAGGAGGAGGGGGCTAGGAGGAGGGGCTAGGAGGAGGGGCTAGGAGGAGGGGCTAGGAGGAGGGGCTAGGAGATGTTCAAGGTAGGAGGAGGGGCTAGGAGGAGGGGCTAGGAGGAGGGGCTAGGAGGAGGGGCTAGGAGGAGGGGCTAGGAGATGTTCAAGGTAGGAGGAGGGGCTAGGAGGAGGGGCTAGGAGGAGGAGCTAGGAGATGTTCAAGGTAGGAGGAGGGGCTAGGAGATGTTCAAGGGTAGGAGGAGGGGCTAGGAGGAGGAGCTAGGAGATGTTCAAGGTAGGAGGAGGGGCTAGGAGATGTTCAAGGTAGGAGGAGGGGCTAGGAGGAGGGGCTAGGAGGAGGGGCTAGGAGGAGGGGCTAGTAGATGTTCAAGGTAGGAGGAGGGGCTAGGAGATGTTCAAGGTAGGAGGAGGGGCTAGGAGGAGGGGCTAGGAGGAGGGGCTAGGAGGAGGGGCTAGTAGATGTTCAAGGTAGGAGGAGGGGGCTAGGAGGAGGGGCTAGGAGGAGGGGCTAGGAGGAGGGGCTAGGAGGTGTTAGGTAAGGCTAAGGTACTGAACCTGATGAATATATTAGTTCCTCCCTCCACCTCCTCCTTCATATCTCCCTCCTCGTTTTTCTTCTCATCTTTCTCCTCCTTCTTCTCCTCCTCATGCTCTCCTCCCCGTCCCCCCCCTCCCCCTCCTCCTCCTCCTCCTCAGGACTTCCAGCTGGCGAAGCCTCCAGCCATGCCGGCTCGGCGTGGGGAGCCCCCCGGCCTGTCGGGCACGTCGGACGCCTTCAGCTCCTACTTCAGCCGCGTGGGCACGGCCCAGACACGGACGACTGCGACGACTTCGACATCTCTCAGATGAACCTGACCCCGGTCACCTCCACCACGCCCTCCACCAACTCACGTGAGGAGGACACACACACTCACACACACACAGACACACACTCACACACACACACTCTCACACACACACTCAGACACACTCACACAAACACACTCACACACACACACTCACCACACACACACTCACAGACACACACACACACACGCACACTATCACACACACACTCACTCACACACTCACACACAACACCACACACTCACACACGCACACATACTCTCACACACACACACAAACACACTCACACACACACACACACACACACACACTCATACACACTCACACACACACACACTCTCACACACACACACTCACACACCACACTCACAGACACACACACACACACGCACACTATCACACACACACTCACTCACACACTCACTCACACACACACACCACACACACTCACACACGCACACACACTCTCACCACACACACACAAACAACACTCACACACACACACACACACACACACACACTCACACACACTCACACACACACACACACCACACACACACTCTCACACACACACACTCACACACACTCACAGACACACACAAGCAGCATTCTCTGACCTGTGCCAACCCGACCTCTCCCTCCAGCGCCCACTCCCGCCCCCAGGCTGAGCCCCCCCTCCAAATCGTCTCACGTGAGCGACCCCCCCACCGACGCCACCGACCCCCCACCGACGCCACCGACCCCCCCACCGACGACTCTTTCGGGGAGGCGGAGGGCAGCCCTAGCCGGAGTGGGGAGGAGGACACTGTGAGTAGTGTGGCTGTGAGACTGTCCAATGAGGCTTTCTAGACGTGTCTTTCTGTGTGTGTGTGTGTGTGTGTGTGTGTGTGTGCGTTCAGATCTGATGATGAATACCCTGTGCAGGTATAGGTACAGTACTGGGCCAGGTAATACCCTTTGTGATTGTGTATGTGTGTGTGTGTGCCAGGATGTGTATGGTGTGTGTGGTCAGCAAAGCGTTAAATGAGGGTTGGAGTCGTCAGGGACATCATTAAGCTGTAATGAATGGCAGCCCAGCAGGTTCATACATCATGCAGCCTGCATGGGCAAACTGGGACAGCACCCTCATTCCTTATCTGGGGGATTAATATTTATTGTACAGGGAGCATCTAGATCTAGAGTCCCTCGGAAGAGTGACTTTCCCAGTAGTGAATTAGTCTGACGGTCTGGCTGGTAGTCTGACTGTCTGGCTGGTAGTCTGCCTGTCGACTGGTAGTCTGCTTGTCTGGCTGGTAGTCTGCCTGTCTGACTGGTAGTCTGCCTGTCTTGCTGGTAGTCTGCCTGGTAGTCTGCCTGTCTTGCTGGTAGTCTGCCTGGTAGTCTGCCTGTCTGACTGGTAGTCTGCTTGTCTGGCTGGTAGTCTGCCTGTCTTGCTGATAGTCTGCCTGGTAGTCTGCCTGTCTTGCTGGTAGTCTGCCTGGTAGTCTGCCTGTCTTGCTGGTAGTCTGTCTGGTAGTCTGCCTATCTGACTGGTAGTCTGCTTGTCTGGCTGGTAGTCTGCCTGTCTGCTGGTAGTCTGCTGGTAGTCTGCCTGTCTTGCTGGTAGTCTGCCTGGTAGTCTGCCTGTCTTGCTGGTAGTCTGCTTGTCTGGCTGGTAGTCTGCCTGGTAGTCTGCCTGTCTGACTGGTAGTCTGCTTGTCTGGCTGGTAGTCTGCTGTCTGGCTGGTAGTCTGCCTGTCTGACTGGTAGTCTGCTGTCTGGCTGGTAGTCTGCCTGGTAGTCTGCCTGTCTTGCTGGTAGTCTGCCTGGTAGTCTGCCTGTCTTGCTGGTAGTCTGCTTGTCTGGCTGGTAGTCTGCCTGGTAGTCTGCCTGTCTGACTGGTAGTCTGCCTGTCTGACTGGTAGTCTGCCTGTCTGCTGGTAGTCTGGCTGGTAGTCTGCCTGTCTTGCTGGTAGTCTGCCTGGTAGTCTGCCTGTCTTGCTGGTAGTCTGCCTGGTAGTCTGCCTGTCTTGCTGGTAGTCTGCCTGGTAGTCTGCCTGGAAGTCTGCCTGGTAGTCTGCCTGGTAGTCTGCCTGTCTGACTGGTAGTCTGCTTGTCTGGCTGGTAGTCTGCCTGGTAGTCTGCCTGGTAGTCTGCTTGGTAGTCTGCCTGTCTGACTGGTAGTCTGCTTGTCTGGCTGGTAGTCTGCCTGTCTTGCTGGTAGTCTGCCTGTCTGACTGGTAGTCTGCCTGTCTGACTGGTAGTCTGCCTGTAGTCTGCCTGCTGACTGGTAGTCTGCCTGTCTGACTGGTAGTCTGCCTGTCTTGCTGGTAGTCTGCCTGGTAGTCTGCCTGTCTTGCTGGTAGTCTGGCCCGGTAGTCTGCCTGTCTGCTGGTAGTCTGCCTGGTAGTCTGCCTGTCTGCCTGGTAGTCTGCCTGGTAGTCTGCCTGGTAGTCTGCCTGGTAGTCTGCCTGTCTGACTGGTAGTCTGCTTGTCTGGCTGGTAGTCTGCCTGGTAGTCTGCCTGGTAGTCTGCCTGGTAGTCTGCCTGTCTGACTGGTAGTCTGCTTGTCTGGCTGGTAGTCTGCCTGGTAGTCGCCTGGTAGTCTGCCTGGTAGTCTGCCTGTCTGACTGGTAGTCTGCTTGTCTGGCTGGTAGTCTGCCTGGTAGTCTGCCTGGTAGTCTGCTTGGTAGTCTGCCTGTCTGACTGGTAGTCTGCTTGTCTGGCTGGTAGTCTGCCTGTCTTGCTGGTAGTCTGCCTGTCTGACTGGTAGTCTGCCTGTCTGCTGGTAGTCTGCCTGGTAGTCTGCCTGTCTGACTGGTAGTCTGCCTGGTAGTCTGGCTGGTAGTCTGCCTGGTAGTCTGCCTGGTAGTCTGCCTGGTAGTCGGCTGGTAGTCTGCCTGGTAGTCTGCCTGGTAGTCTGCCTGGTAGTCTGCCTGGTAGTCTGCCTGGTAGTCTGGCTGGTAGTCTGCCTGGTAGTCTGCCTGGTAGTCTGCCTGGTAGTCTGCTGGTAGTCTGCCTGGTAGTCTGCCTGTACTCTGGTAGTCTGCCTGGTAGTCTGCTGTCTGGCTGGTAGTCTGCACTGGTAGTCTGCCTGGTAGTCGCCTGGTAGTCTGCTGGTAGTCTGCCTGTCTGACTGGTAGTCTGCTTGTCTGGCTGGTAGTCTGCCTGGTAGTCTGCCTGGTAGTCTGCTGGTAGTTGCCTGTCTGACTGGTAGTCTGCTTGTCTGCTGGTAGTTGCTGGTAGTCTGCCTGGTAGTCTGCTGGTAGTCTGCCTGTCTGACTGGTAGTCTGCTTGTCTGGCTGGTAGTCTGCCTGTCTTGCTGGTAGTCTGCCTGTCTGACTGGTAGTCTGCTGTCTGCTGGTAGTCTGCCTGGTAGTCTGCCTGTCTGACTGGTAGTCTGCCTGTAGTCTGGCTGGTAGTCTGCCTGGTAGTCTGCCTGGTAGTCTGCCTGGTAGTCTGCCTGGTAGTCTGCCTGTCTGACTGGTAGTCTGCTTGTCTGGTAGTCTGCCTGGTAGTCTGCTGGTAGTCTGCTGTCTGACTGGTAGTCTGCCTGTCTGACTGGTAGTCTGCTTGTCTGGCTGGTAGTCTGCCTGGTAGTCTGCCTGGTAGTCTGCCTGGTAGTCTGACTGGTAGTCTGCCTGGTAGTCTGACTGGTAGTCTGGCTGGTAGTCTGCCTGGTAGTCTGCCTGGTAGTCTGCCTGGTAGTCTGCCTGGTAGTCTGCCTGTCTGACTGGTAGTCTGCTTGTCTGGCTGGTAGTCTGCCTGGTAGTCTGCCTGGTAGTCTGCCTGTCTGACTGGTAGTCTGCTTGTCTGGCTGGTAGTCTGCCTGGTAGTCTGCCTGGTAGTCTGCTGGTAGTCTGCCTGGTAGTCTGCCTGTCTGACTGGTAGTCTGCTTGTCTGGCTGGTAGTCTGCCTGGTAGTCTGCCTGGTAGTCTGCCTGGTAGTCTGCCTGTCTGACTGGTAGTCTGGCTGGTAGTCTGCCTGGTAGTCTGCCTGGTAGTCTGCCTGGTAGTCTGCCTGGTAGTCTGCCTGTCTGACTGGTAGTCTGCTTGTCTGGCTGGTAGTCTGCCTGGTAGTCTGCCTGGTAGTCTGCCTGTCTGACTGGTAGTCTGCTTGTCTGGCTGTAGTCTGCCTGGTAGTCTGCCTGTCTGACTGGTAGTCTGCTTGTCTGGCTGGTAGTCTGCCTGTGCTGCTGGTAGTCTGCCTGGTAGTCTGCCTGGTAGTCTGCCTGGTAGTCTGGCTGGTAGTCTGCCTGTACTGCCTGGTAGTCTGCCTGCTGACTGTAGTCTGCTGTCTGGCTGGTAGTCTGCCTGGTAGTCTGCCTGGTGTCTGCTGGTAGTCTGCCTGTCTGACTGGTAGTCTGCTGTCTGGCTGGTAGTCTGCCTGGTAGTCTGCCTGGTAGTCCTGCGACTGGTAGTCTGCTGTCTGGCTGGTAGTCTGCTTGTCTGCCTGGTAGTCTGCCTGGTAGTCTGGCTGGTAGTCTGCCTGGTCTGACTGGTAGTCTGCCTGGTAGTCTGCTGTAGTCTGGCTGTAGTCTGCCTGGTAGTCTGCCTGGTAGTCTGCCTGGTAGTCTGCCTGGTAGTCTGCCTGTCTGACTGGTAGTCTGCTTGTCTGGCTGGTAGTCTGCCTGTAGTCTGCCTGGTAGTCTGCCTGTCTGACTGGTAGTCTGCTTGTCTGGCTGGTAGTCTGCCTGGTAGTCTGCCTGGTAGTCTGCCTGGTAGTCTGCCTGGTAGTCTGCTGTAGTCTGACTGGTAGTCTGCTGTCTGGCTGGTAGTCTGCCTGGTAGTCTGCCTGGTAGTCTGCCTGGTAGTCTGCTGCTGGTAGTCTGCCTGTCTGCCTGGTAGTCTGCCTGGTAGTCTGCCTGGTAGTCTGCTGGTGTCTGCCTGGTAGTCTGCCTGTCTGACTGGTAGTCTGCTTGTCTGGCTGGTAGTCTGCCTGGTAGTCTGCCTGGTAGTCTGCTTGGTAGTCTGCCTGTGATGGTAGTCTGCTGTCTGGCTGGTAGTCTGCCTGCTTGCTGGTAGTCTGCCTGGTAGTCTCCTGTCGCTGGTAGTCTGCCTGGTAGTCTGCCTGTCTGAGTAGTCTGCCTGGTAGTCTGGCTGGTAGTCTGCCTGGTAGTCTGCCTGGTATCTGCCTGTAGTCTGGCTGGTAGTCTGCTGGTAGTCTGCCTGGTAGTCTGCCTGGTAGTCTGCCTGGTAGTCTGCCTGGTAGTCTGCCTGTCTGACTGGTAGTCTGCTGTCTGGCTGGTAGTCTGCCTGGTAGTCTGCTGGTAGTCTGCCTGTCTGACTGTAGTCTGCTGTCTGGCTGTAGTCTGCCTGGTAGTCTGCCTGGTGTCTGCCTGGTAGTCTGCCTGTAGTCGTGGCTGGTAGTCTGCTGTCTGGCTGGTAGTCTGCCTGGTAGTCTGCCTGGTAGTCTGCCTGTCTGACTGGTAGTCTGCTTGTCTGGCTGGTAGTCTGCCTGGTAGTCTGCCTGGTAGTCTGCCTGGTAGTCTGCCTGGTGTCTGACTGGTAGTCTGCCTGGTAGTCTGACTGGTAGTCTGCCTGGTAGCTGCTGGTAGTCTGCTGGTAGTCTGCGTAGTCTGCTGTAGTCTGCCTGTCTGACTGGTAGTCTGCTGTCTGGCTGGTAGTCTGCCTGGTAGTCTGCCTGTAGTCTGCCTGTCTGACTGGTAGTCTGCTTGTCTGGCTGGTAGTCTGCCTGGTAGTCTGCCTGGTAGTCTGCCTGGTAGTCTGCCTGGTAGTCTGGCTGGTAGTCTGCCTGGTAGTCTGCCTGGTAGTCTGCCTGTCTGCTGGTAGTCTGCCTGGTAGTCTGCCTGGTAGTCTGCCTGGTAGTCTGCCTGGTAGTCTGCCTGTCTGACTGGTAGTCTGCTGTCTGCTGGTAGTCTGCCTGGTAGTCTGCTGGTAGTCTGCCTGGTAGTCTGCCTGGTAGTCTGCTGTCTGACTGGTAGTCTGCCTGGTAGTCTGCCTGTCTGACTGGTAGTCTGCTTGTCTGCTGGTAGTCCTGTCGCTGGTAGTCTGCCTGGTAGTCTGCGCTGGTAGTCTGCCTGTCTGACTGGTAGTCTGCTGTCTGGCTGGTAGTCTGCCTGGTAGTCTGCCTGGTAGCTGCTGTCCTGGTAGTCTGCTGTCTGCTGGTAGTCTGCCTGGTAGTCTGCCTGTATCTGCCTGGTAGTCTGCCTGGTAGTCTGCTGTCTGCTGGTAGTCTGCCTGTCTTGCTGGTAGTCTGCCTGGTAGTCTGCCTGGTAGTTGCTGGTATCGCTGGTAGTCTGCCTGTCTGACTGGTAGTCTGCTTGTCTGGCTGGTCTGCCTGGTAGTCTGCCTGGTAGTCTGCCTGTCTTGCCTGGTAGTCTGCCTGTAGCTGCTGGTAGTCTGCCTGGTAGTCTGCCTGGTAGTCTGCTGTCTGCTGGTAGTCTGCTGTAGTCTGCTGGTAGTCTGCCTGTCTGCTGGTAGTCTGCCTGTCTGCTGGTAGTCTGCCTGTCTGCTGGTAGTCTGCCTGGTAGTCTGCCTGTCTGACTGGTAGTCTGCCTGGTGTCTGCTGGTCTGCTGGTAGTCTGCCTGGTAGTCTGCCTGGTAGTCTGCCTGGTAGTCTGCCTGGTAGTCTGCCTGTCTTCGCTGGTAGTCTGCCTGTCTGACTGGTAGTCTGCTTGTCTGGCTGGTAGTCTGCCTGGTAGTCTGCCTGTCTGACTGGTAGTCTGCCTGTCTGACTGGTAGTCTGCCTGTGTCTGCTGGTAGTCTGCCTGGTATCTGCTTTCTGCCTGGTAGTCTGCCTGGTCTGACTGGTAGTCTGCCTGGTAGTCTGCCTGTCTGCTGGTAGTCTGCCTGTCTGGCTGTAGTCTGCCTGTCTGCTGGTAGTCGCCTGTCTGCTGGTAGTCTGCCTGTCTGCTGGTAGTCTGCCTGGTAGTCTGCCTGTGTCTGCTGGTAGTCTGCCGGTAGTCTGCTGCTGGTAGTCTGCCTGTCTGCTGTAGTCTGCCTGTCTGCTGGTAGTCTGCCTGTCTGGCTGGTAGTCTGCCTGTCTGCTGGTAGTCTGCCTGGTAGTCTGCTGTCTGCTGTAGTCTGCCTGGTAGTCTGGCTGTCTGCTGGTAGTCTGCCTGGTAGTCTGCCTGGTAGTCGTGCCTGGTAGTCTGCTTGTCTGGCTGTAGTCTGCCTGGCTGGTAGTCTGCTGGTAGTCTGCTGGTAGTCTGCCTGGTAGTCTGCCTGTCTGACTGGTAGTCTGCCTGTCTGGCTGGTATCTCTGCCTGTCTTGCTGGTAGTTCCTGCCTGGTAGTCTGCCTGTCTTGCTGGTAGTCTGCCTGGTAGTCTGCCTGTGTCTGGCTGTTAGTCTGCCTGGTAGTCTGCCTGTCTGACTGGTAGTCTGCCTGTAGTCTGCCTGTCTGACTGGTAGTCTGCCTGTCTGCTGGTAGTCTGCCTGTATGCTCTGCTGGTAGTCTGCCTGGTAGTCTGCCTGTCTGCTGGTAGTCTGCCTGGTAGTCTGCCTGTCTGCTGGTAGTCTGCCTGTCTGCTGGTAGTCTGCCTGGTAGTCTGCCTGGTAGCTGCCTGGTAGTCTGCCTGTCTGACTGGTAGTTGCTTGTCTGGCTGGTAGTCTGCCTGTAGTCTGCTGGTAGTCTGCCTGTCTGACTGGTAGTCTGCCTGGTAGTCTGCTTGTCTGGCTGGTAGTCTGCCTGTCTGCTGGTAGTCTGCCTGTCTCTGGTAGTCTGCTGGTAGTCTGCCTGTCTTGCTGGTAGTCTGCCTGGTAGTCTGCTGTCTGCTGGTAGTCTGCTGTAGTCTGCCTGTCTACTGTCTGCCTGTCTGACTGGTAGTCTGCCTGTCTGCTGGTAGTCTGCCTGGTAGTCTGCCTGTCTGCTGTAGTCTGCCTGTCGCGGTAGTCTGCTTGTCTGGCTGGTAGTCTGCCTGTCTCTGGTAGTCTGCCTGTCTGACTGGTAGTCTGCTTGTTCTGGCTGGTAGTCTGCCTGGTAGTCTGCTGTCTGTAGTCTGCTGGTAGTCTGCCTGTCTGACTGGTAGTCTGCCTGTCTGCTGGTAGTCTGCCTGTCTGGCTGGTAGTCTGCCTGTCTGCCTGTAGTCTGCCTGGTAGTCTTGCCTGTCTGCTGGTAGTCTGCTGGTCTGCCTGTCTGCTGGTAGTCTGCCTGGTAGTCTGCCTGTCTGCTGGTAGTCTGCTTGTCTGGCTGGTAGTCTGCCTGTAGTCTGCTGGGTAGTCTGCCTGTATCTGCTGTCTGCTGGTAGTCTGCCTGGTAGTCTGCCTGGTAGTCTGCCTGGTAGTCTGCCTGTCTGCTGGTAGTCTGCCTGTCTGCTGGTAGTCTGCCTGGTAGTCTGCCTGTCTGCTGGTAGTCTGCCTGTCTGCTGGTAGTCTGCCTGTCTGCTGGTAGTCTGCCTGGTAGTCTGCCTGTCTGACTGGTAGTCTGCCTGTAGTCTGCCTGGTAGTCTGCCTGGTAGTCTGCCTGTCTGGCTGGTAGTCTGCTGTCTGGCTGGTAGTCTGCCTGTCTGGCTGGTAGTCTGCCTGTCTGCTGGTAGTCTGCCTGTAGTCTGCTGGTAGTCTGCCTGTCTGGCTGGTAGTCTGCCTGTCTGGTTGGTAGTCTGCCTGTCTGGCTGGTAGTCTGCTTGTCTGGCTGGTAGTCTGCCTGTCTGTGCTGGTAGTCTGCCTGTCTGACTGGTAGTCTGACTGGTAGTCTGCCTGTCTGGCTGGTAGTCTGCCTGTCTGGCTGGTAGTCTGCCTGTCTGACTGGTAGTCTGCTTGTCTGGCTGGTAGTCTGCCTGTCTGACTGGTAGTCTGCCTGTCTGACTGGTAGTCTGACTGGTAGTCTGCCTGTCTGACTGGTAGTCTGCCTGTCTGGCTGGTAGTCTGCCTGTCTGGCTGGTAGTCTGCCTGTCTGGCTGGTAGTCTGCCTGTCTGTCAGGTAACAAGCAGGTACAGCAGCCCTGTAAGGAGACTTAATGAAACACAAGGCCAGCTAGGCCCACTGCTGTGTTAATGCCAGGGAGAAAGAGGAGAGAGTTAGTTTGAAAAGAAAGTGAGAGAAAGAGGGTGGAAGGGAGAGGCAGAGAGAGAAACAGTCTCTCGCTTCTTTTACCAGTGGGGGTGTTAGTGGGGGTGTTAAAAGCTGAGGTGTTTTAACAGAAAACTTTCAATCAATACTGTGATCTCTAAAAGCCTTTAGAGCTGACCACACCGTGTGTGTGGTGTGTGTGTGGTGTGTGTGTGTGTCTCCACAGCAGAGAGAGTGGTAGGTTCCTCTGAAGGTCGAATGAAGACGGATGGATGGATGGATGGTCTCTTTGTGCTGCCTCCTTTTTCCAACTGTCTTTCTCAACTTTCTTACAACTATCTTTCAACTGCTCCTCTTCTCTCTTTTTTTTCCTATTTTCCTCGTTGCCTTCTTGCCTTTCTTCCTCCTCCCTCCCCTCTCCCTCCAGGGGTGTGGCTCAGCCTCTCCCTGCCCCAGTGAGACAGCGTTGCCCGACCCGGCTGAGCCCAGTCCTGAGGCAGGAAGCTAGATAGCCCTGGGGCATGGTAGGTAGCACTGCCTCTCCTCTTCCTCATCCCCTCGTTCTCTAACCGCCTGGTCACCTGCTCCTTACACTCACCATCACATCGGCATGTGTGGCGTGAGCTGTCTCTCTACCTCTCTCTCTCTCTCTCATCTCGCCTCTCTCTCTCTCTACCTCTCTCTCTCTCTCTCTCTGTCTACCTCTCTCTCTCTACCCTCTCTCTCTCTCTCCTGTCTACCTCTCTCTCTCTCTCTCCTCTCTCTCTCTCTCCTCTCTCTCTCTCCTCTCTCTCTCTCTCTCTCTCTCCTCTCTCTCTCTCTCTCTCTCGTCTCTCTGCTCTCTAACCCTCCTCGCTCTACCTCTCCCTCTCTCACCTCTCTCTCGCCTCTCACCTACCTCTCTCTCTCTACTCCTCTCTCTCTCTCCTCTCTCCTCTCTCCCTCTCTCTCTCTCTCCCACCTCTCCGTCTCTCCCCCTCTCTTACTCTGTCTACCTCTCTCTCTCACCTCTCCCTCTCTCTCTTTCCCTCTCTCTCCTCCCTCTACCTCCGTCTACCTGTCTCTCTCTATCTCTGTCTCCCTTTCTTTGCATCTCTCTTCCTGCCTGTGCCTGCTGCTGTATGTGCTCTAGAATCTTCCCTCTCAGTGTATCTGTTGTGGTGTGTTCCTGTGTGTGTGTGCATGTGTGTTCCTGTGTGTGTGTGTGTGTGTGTGTGTGTGTGCATGTGTGTTCCTGTGTGTGTGTGTGTGTTTGTACAACATCAACCTCTCCTCCTCAGCTCTCGCTGTGTCTGTCTGCGTCCGTGTCTCCACACACACACTCATGCTGCACTCCTCCACGACAACCGTCACTCCTCCACGGCAACCGCCAGTCCTCCGCGGCAACCGTCAGCAACGCCGGGGCGCGAGCAGTGCATCATGGGAGATGCGTCGCACGTCCTATCACCCAGCGCTCGCCGCACGCTCCGTGTTTTCAATGTGAGACGATTCCTGCCGTCACGGGACGCATGCGTCAGCTCGGACGGAACAGGAAGGACCTCTAACGGACGTGGCGTGTCACATCCTGCCGCCAGGGGAAACAGGAAGCTGTCTAGCGGCTCAGAGATTAGAATGTGGACGGGCAGGGACAGAGGGAGTGTACTGGCAGCTGACAACCCGCAGTTAGAAAGTCTCTGACAGGAACATCCGACGGTTGTTTACAAACTGTACTTGTCATTGGCATGTCAATACGCCTCTACCCACACATGTACTGACTCACACACACACACACACACACACACCACACACACACATGAACGTTGGTATTTTCGGGACGACCCCCCAGTGTGTGTCCTCGCCCACACGCACTCTCTCTCTCTCTCTCTGGCTCTTTAATGATAACTCCTGGCGTTCGGTCCCACTCGAGGAAATATTTAATGATTGAGTTTTTCATCAGTTAATGCTGGGCTGCCTGGATTAATGACTGCCTGGACCTAATTGGTATTAATTAAAAACCTCAGAAGCCTCACAGCGTTTGTCTCTCAGGAGTAGGAGGAGGAGGCGAGGAGGAGGAGGAGTGGAGGAGGCGGAGGAGGACGAGAGGTTTAGCGCTCTCCTCTCCCTGCTCGCCCTCCACACAGTGTGTCCTCCAGCCCCGAGGAGACCGAGGCCCCTTCATGTCGGCAACTTGGCCCAGATAAGAGGCTGGAAATGGGGTTCGCGGGGACAGAGTATCTGGGCCTCTCGGCTGGGGGCTGGTGTGGGTCTGGAGCAGGGCCGAGGTCACGTTGTAAGCGACGGGGCCCGCGGGTTCTCTAACTATTTAGGGTCGACGTGCAGAGTGATCTTCACAGCTGGACTCATTAGCGTCTGGTTCTGCTCCAGTGGAGATGCTCACATATGGTGTTTACCTGCTCCATCAGAACCACTCCCACCACACACACACACACACACACACCTGTGCATTAGACCTAGTCATCATTCCGCAGTCAAACACACCTGTGCCAGCCTCCACAGCCACCTGTGCTTTAGTCAAAGCCAAAGTGTGTGTGAGTGTGTGGTGTGTGTGTGTGTCCGTTGGCAGTGATTGCCTCTTCTCCGTGTCCCTCGTCGGTCGAGGTATCAGACCGACATGTGTTGGGGCTGGAGGGGGTGGAGGCTGGGGGCTGGAGGGGGCAGATCTCATCACGCCTCCCCTGCCTCCCAGGTGTCGGCCGTGAAATGCTCGCTTTCCACGGTTCACTGAGCAATCTCACAGTGCTCCGTTGGAACGCTTCGCCCCTGGACCCCTCCAGCCTGGCACACACACACACGCCTACACACACACACACATACACATACACACAACACACCCACACTCGTTTATCCAGCCAGTCTGGCTCCTGGCTCGTTGGTCTTCCACCCTCGCCCCTGCTCACCCTCCTCTCTTGCCCAGGATAGCCCTCTCCAGGCTGGGATGAGGCATCGGAGACAGTCCCTGTAGCCTGTGGGTGGGTGATGCGGGCTGACAGGGCTTGGCGGGGGGCCTGAGCTGTGGAGAGTATGCTGGCTGTCACTGCTGCTCTCCTTCCTCACTGTCAGCTCTCACTGGGGTCCTAGCATCTGCTGTCTGCTGGGTGTCTGGCCCTGTTCCCCTCTCCCTGCCTCACATCCTCCAGCCCTAGTACCAACCCTAGTACCAGCCCCAGACCTAAGTTTGCAGCCCTAGTCCCAGCACCAAACCCCTAGTTGTTGCCTCAGCCTCAGCCCCAGCCTCCGCCCCAGCCTCAGTGATCCTTCTCTGGTCTCAGAGCTGTGGTTTGAATATTAGAGGCACTCACTTTAAACCCCCACGCACCCCTGCAGAGCCCCACCTGGGTGGAGCCGAGGCAGTCAGCAGGGCTGCGGAGGAGGTGGCCGCTGGTCCCCCCACTCCCCCCGCCCCCTCAAGGGGCCGACTGGATGTAATTATGTGTATGGTAATAACACGGCTCTGTGTTGAGCGTGCGGGCGGCCGGGGCGGACCACTGCAGGGGCCTCCTCCTCCGTCACCCTCCTCTCTCTCGCCTCTCGTCGCTTAGCGGGAGGAAGACCTACACGTGAGTCACCGAGGGCCAGGCGCCGGCGAGATCGCCGGTTGGCACTTCTTCGTGAGGGGGGGGGTGTAGAGGAAGCACGGACGCACTCTGCCTACGCACACAATCAAACACACGCGATACCAGTCACCCTGCAATGCCCGGAGAGTTCGTACTGCAGAACGTTACCGCCATCTGGTGTTCGTGACAGGAATTGCACGTGTTGGGCAGTTTTGGGTTGGGTTACGAATGGTCGGCCATTTGTATGGATCTGATAAGTCTTGTCTACTGTGTTAGCTGATTGTTAGACAGCAGGGTTGGTGTGCTAATGCTAACGCTGGTGTGTGTGTGTGTGTGTGTGTGTGTGTGTGTGTGTGTGTGTGTGTGTGTGTGTGTGCGCAGAGGAAGAAGGATCCTCTCTACGCCCAGATCAACAAAGCGAAGAAGTAAGGAAGCCTCACAGGAAGACGTATCTGACCAGCGCTGGGGAGAACAGGAGGAGAGAGACTCTAAACGGCCCCCAGCTGTGTGTGTGTGAGTGTGTGTGTGTGTGTGTGTGTGTGTTTGAGTGTGTGTGTGTGTGTGAGAAACAGGTGTCTCTCCCCATCGCCCGTGGTAACTGTTCTCCTGCAGCTGCTGGACGGAACCTTCTCTCCTCTCTCCTCTGGATAACAACCTCCCTGGAGAGAACCATCCCTCTCTCGACCCTCTCTCGCCCCGCTCCTCCTCTCTCGGCTGCCGTTCCTCTCCTCCCTCCTACACTGGGAAGAGACCTTGGTGATCCTCTCTCTCTCTCTATCTCTCTCTCTGTCTCTCTCTCGTCTCTCTCTCTCTCTCTCTCTCTCTCTCTCTCTCCCTGTGGACACTCACGCCCAGCCTTACACAAGTCTGATTATTCTTCTGCGCCTCTCCCTCCTTCTCTCTCTCTCTTCCCTCTCCCTCCTTCTCTCTCTTTCTCTGTTCTTTCTCCCTCTGTCTCGGTCCCTGTTTCTGGCTAGAGACTTTGCTGCCATGGAGGGCCTGGACCAAGCGGTGCCTCCCTTTCACCACACACACACACACACACACACACACACACTCACACACACACACACAAGTGATCATTGGACAGAATCAGCACCTGTAGCAAAGGGGATTCCTGTGAGAGGAGTGTGACTCTTACGAGCCAGTCCGGACTGGTACTACTAACGGCATCTGATTGGTCGGTTTGGGTGTTTCCCTTTCGTGCGAGTGTCTGCTGGATCACGATGCAGAAAAGACTCTGGGAGCACTTCACCTACACCAACACACACACCACACACTAACGGTGATTACCTACACACACACACACACACAGAGCGATGACACACGTCGAGTGTTTTGCCAAGCGTCTCCTTCCAGGAGGATCGGAGAGAGAAGGCGTGATCGAAAGGACTACACGACAGGCACGGACGTTGCGAACCTAACGGATTCTGTGATTGAACTGTTCATTCTCTATAGCTTTTGTACAATACTGATGGAGAAGGAGAGAGAGAAAAAAAAAGGACAAATTGAAATGGAATTTTTATTTTATAAGTCAATCAAGCCGCTGAGGTCAGCTCTATAGGAGTTATAGAGTCTTCATGGCTTCGAGCCACCTAATGGTTGGTCGCTACGCTCATGTTGTAAATAACCACCAAACGACGACCATAACGACGACCATTCAGTCCAGTCTGGACGTCTGGGCCATAAAATAGGAAGGCTTCAGTTATGCAAACTCTAGACGAAACCCAAGCAATACCAACGCATCGTGCTCCCCTACACACACGCTCATGATGTGGCTCTGTGCTGCTCTGTCTGTCCTGCATGTTCAGGTCATCCTCTCTCCCCCCCGCCCCCCTGTACTCCTGTGCTGTGTCCTAACCTCGCCTGCTCTCACCCATGGTTTTACCTTAGTCTTATTCCCAGTTATGTGAATCTGTACCTTCATCCTAGTACAATCCTAGTACAATCCTAGTCCCATTTTTTTTTACCCCGGCCCTAGTCCCGGTGTCTGTCTTTCCTTTCACGCTCTGTCTGCCTGCCTGCCTGCCTGTCTGTCTGCCCGTCTGTCCACCACCTGTCTGTCTCTCCAGGCTACGTCTCTGCTAGTCTTACATCAGCCAGTGACTCCCTATTTTATGGCCAGAGTCCACATTTCATTTTACAACTGATTTGGGACAAAGATCTAAATTTGACAAATTGAAGAAGAGCAAGAAATGGAACAAAAAGGGAACATTTGCTGTTTGAGAACATCACATTTCTAGACCTATTATAACTTTACCTCAGCTAACGGTTTCTTAATGTAAATTGACACATTATTTTTATCTTTATGAATACAACATTCTACAGTGGATTTTTAGAAGATTTTGCTTTTCTTTTGATTTACGTATCGCACCATGTATTACTGTTACCAATAAACACATCCCAAATGACAACAACGTTTGTGTGTCTTAATACTGTGGAAGTGTGTACATGTCTCTGTGTGTGTGTGTGTGTGCGTGTGTACATGTCTCTCCGTGTGTGTGTGTACATGTCTCTGTGTGTGTGTGTGTGTACATGTCTCTGTGTGTGTGTGTACATGTCTCTGTGTGTGTGTGTACATGTCTCTGTGTGTGTGTGTGTGTGTGTGTGTGTGTACATGTCTCTGTGTGTGTACATGTCTCTCCGTGTGTCTCTGTGTGTGTGTGTACATGTCTCTGTGTGTGTGTACATGTCTCTCCGTGTGTGTGTGTGTGTACATGTCTCTCCGTGTGTGTGTGTGTGTGTGTGTGTGTGTACATGTCTCTCCGTGTGTGTGTGTACATGTCTTTCCGTGTGTGTGTGTGTGTACATGTCTCTCCGTGTGTGTGTGTGTGTGTGTACATGTCTCTCTGTCTGTGTGTGTGTGTGTACATGTCTCTCCGTGTGTTCGTGTGTGTGTGTGTGTGTACATGTCTCTGTGTGTGTGTGTGTGTGTGTGTGTGTACATGTCTCTCCGTGTGTGTGTGTGTGTGTGTGTGTGTGTGTGTGTGTGTATGTCTCTCTGTGTCTGTGTGTGTACATGTCTCTCTCTGTGTGTGTGTGTGTGTGTGTGTGTGTGTACATGTCTCTCCGTGTGTGTGTGTGTACATGTCTCTCCGTGTGTGTGTGTGCATGTCTCTCCGTGTGTGTGTGTGTGTGTGTGACTAATGACGTGTGGCCAGCGGTGACCTCCAGAGTGTCAGCATTAAGGAAAGCAGGGAGAGTGTCTCAGTGCTTTGTCATTCTACACAGCCTTAATGGCCTGTCAGCTTCTGGTGCGCTGACAGCCTCTAATGTAAGCTGTCACATGCTTTATTAGGAGCAAACTACAAAGCAAAGTCGGCTTCGACTCGCTTCTCTCTCCAGTCCTTTCTCCCTTCCTCTGTTCTTTGCCTGTGTGTGGGGGGGTTGGGTGGGGGTGGGGGGGTGGGGGGGGTTGAGGCGTAAACTTGTCCTATGTAAACTATAGTTTGGGGATTGTCAGCTAATGCAGTGCGATGTCATTGTTCATCAATGTTGTTGTGAATAAACCAGGAGATATCCCCAGGCTTCTTTGTCTCTCCAGTAGCTGTGTGGTGGTCCAGGAGATCAACACACACCTCACAGTGTCAGTCAGGTGTAGGCCTACAGACCTGCTGCAGCTCAGTAAAAAGGGAAAGTTCCTTGCTGTCAAACACAGGATGTGAAATGTACTTTAAATACCTGTGTGTTGCCATGGGACCTCCTTGGAATGCAGAAGGACTTCCTCTCCGTCGTTGTTTACCCTGGAGATTTAGAATAGACTGTATCAGGAACTACCATATTTATTGACCCTTATATCGATCGGAAATGTCAGTTAATGAAGCGTGATTTCTGACACATTAATCCTGCGAGTGAGCAGAGGGGGGAAAAGCGTAACAGATACCTCGTTGTGGTTGAAACAATCAAGGTGGCCAAAACTCCAGCGCTAGTTAGCATGACCCGCGTGCTCGAGATGCCCGCCGAGCCGCATTCCAGAGGGATGAAAACAAGCACGCATCTGCCAATCACAACGCCTCGCGCTTATGGGCGGCGGGACCCGTTTGACGGGATGGGCCCTTTTCATGATGAGCGCGTGAATGTTCCAACCCAACCTCATTCCGAGACCGAAACCATCCCAGATGCTCACGCACGGTCAGTCAGGTAACACGAGCGGACTGTGACAGTCATTGAACTACTGTGGGAAGTTAAGATAACGCAGGTCCTGGAACACGCAGGATAAATCATAGATTGTCGCTTATATCTACTTTTATACTGAGGTTAGCATCTAACTCGGTATGCGAGGCTAAAGGAGGCTCGTGGAAGGATAACTACCTGTTGACGTTGACGAAGCTGAGGATCTGCAAGAACTTGCACCATGGACCAGGTAGCCTACATACCCTAACACCCCATCATACACATCCTTAACGCTAAAACTAGCTTTCTGCAAGTAAGTCTTGTCATTAGCGTTAAGATCTCTCTCTCTGCGTCCAGCCAAGTGCCGTTTGGATAGGCCTACACAGAATTCTCTGATCTGAAGTTTGTTCACTTGTCTCTTTCTACTGACAATATTGTAACTCACTGTTTTGATGTCACTGTTTTGATGTCACTGTTTTGATGTCACTGTTTTGATATCACTGTTTTGATGTCACTGTTTCACTTGTTGGACAACAGATGACCCCAAGTGGATTTGTTTGGGGTAGAAAGTACATTAATTAATATAATAACAAATTAACTCATGTTAACAACAATTAATAACAAATACTTTTAATGACAAGTCTGAGTTCGAATGAGGTAATGTCCACCCCTCAAAAGATAAGATTGATAGCATATTGGTGACAGGGTTTTGAAACCAGGTATGTCAGTAATGTGCACTGCAGCACTCAGAGAACGACGACCTGACTGGAGAGATCCGTATCTATTGAGTTATTAGACAGTCGCGTCCCGTATGTCAACACAGTGACTCGAACGAGTGTCTCTGTTTTCCCACCCTGATTCAGGAGGACACGTTGGACTTCAAGGCCCTGAGAGCCAAGTTCCAGGATGAGAAGGCGTTGATCCCGAGACTCCTCCCCAGGACCAAGCCCACGCTCCCGGAGAAGCCCAGGGTGATACCCCCTCCCCAGAGCCCCCCCCCAGAGCCCCACGCACACCCTGCCCGCCGGGGCCAGGCCCTCCCTCCTCACCTCCATCGGCCAGGCGGCCGACAGGAAGTCCCTCCTGGCCCCCCGCGTCGTCTTCAAGGAAGACAAGAAGGAGGGGAAGAAGCCGCTCGTCCTCTTCAAGAGCAGGAGAAGGAGAAGGAGAAGGAGAAGGACAGGAAGGAGGTGAAGAGCAAGAAGGGGAAAGACAAGAACGGAGGGGTGAAGGAGGGGAAGGGCGACGACGCGGCGGCGGAAGTGACCCCGAAAATGATGTCATCAAACACGCCAAACACGCCGCGAAGGAGAAGAAGGTGCCTAAAGGGGGCAGTCCTGAGCTGGTCGCCGCCACGCCTCCGCCGCCTAAAACCGCACCGAAGAAGAAAGGCTTCCTGACTTTCAAGAGGTCGTCGAAAAAGGAGGTTCCTGCCGAAACCATCCTGGACACGCCCGGCCCTGTCGTCGAAGGGCTGGCCCCACTGATGCCTACGACCCCCCTGCCCCTGTCGACCCCCACCCCTTTCGAGCCCCACCCCCGTCGACCCCACCCCTGAGCCCGTTCTGACCCCAAAACTGAAGGAGGCCCTCCTCCCTCCCAACCCCACCGTGGAAGAGCCCCCTGCAGTACCCCTCCCACCCCCTGACCCCACCCCGGTCATAGCCACACCCGAAGGTCCCACCCCTCCAGGCTGATACCTCTGGAACCTCTCTCCCACCCTCCCCCACTCCCCCCCAAAAGACTGAAACCCCAGCTAAGGCCCTGCCCCCTCTTCCTGCCTCGGCCTCCCCCTGCCCCGTACGCCCTGTCCGTGTGGCCTCCCTCCTACCCAGCCCAGCTCCATCCCTCCCTCCACCCCTCCCTCCAGCCCCCTCTCCCCCTCATCCACCCCTCCTCCCCCTGTCGCCTCGACCCCACCCCCCCGCTCCCCCCCTCCCTCCCTGTCTCATCCACCCCTCCTCCCCCCGTCCCCTACACCACCACTCTCCACCCCTCCTCCCCCCGTCACCTCTACACCATCCCCTTCTCCCCCGCTGTCCCTCCTACACCCCCACCTGCTACCCCTCCTCCTCCCTCCCCACCTCCACCCCCAATCTTGGAACCTGAGCCTGAGGTTGGGGTTGAGGCTGGGGTTGAGGATGGGTCGAGGCTGGGGTCGAGGCCGTGGTCGAGGCTGGGGTTGAGGCTGTGGTTGAGGCTGAGGTTGAGGCTGGTCCCCCTGCCTCCTCTCTGGCTGTGGACCCCCCCCTCCAGACCCCAGTCCCCCCCCGTCCAGAGCGTCCCCTCTCCGCCCTGTCGGCCCTGGGGAGGGCGGAGGAGATGGGCCCAGGGAGGAGGGCCTCCCCCGCTGACCTGAGGGTCTTCAGCGCCCTGGAGAAGGCACGCAGGAAGTTAGCCAGGTACGGGACACGCCCCCTTCCCGGGGGCAATGACATCACACAGTTTTCAGCGTGGAGGGATGATGCCTCGTATGTTCAACAATCGTTCCCCTAACACTCTTCCTTTAGATGCCGCTGCTTCACAACAAACCCTCATTGTATTTCCCCAGCCCCAGCCCCACCACCTCCAGCCCGGTCACCCCCCACTGCAGAAGACCCTTCCCCTCCGCCCCCCCCTTCCCTCTCATGGACCTCCCGCCCATCGACTACCAAGAGCAGAGCGGCGCTGCCCCAGGTCGACGGCATCAACCACAGTGAGTCTAAGAGTACCAGAACTCTCTCTCGTCTCCCTCTCTCTCTCTCTCTTATCCTCTCCTCTCTCTCTC
>CAEFZP010001305.1:0-60280 GCA_903064625.1 Mallotus villosus | reverse complement strand
AGTATGTGTTGTATACAGTTATAGAGGATATACAGTATGTGTTGTATACAGTTATAGAGGATATACAGTATGTGTTGTATACAGTTATAGAGGATATACAGTATGTGTTGTATACAGTATAGAGGATATACAGTATGTGTTGTATACAGTTATAGAGGATATACAGTATGTGTTGTATACAGTTATAGAGGATATACAGTATGAGTAAAGTAGTGTGTATACAGTTATAGAGGATATACAGTATGTGTTGTATACAGTTATAGAGGATATACAGTATGTGTGTGTATACAGTTATAGAGGATATACAGTATGTGTTGTATACAGTTATAGAGGATATACAGTATGTGTTGTATACAGTTATAGAGGATATACAGTATGTGTGAAGTTATAGAGTATACAGTTATAAGAGGATATACAGTATGTGTTGTATACAGTTATAGAGGATATACAGTATGTGTTGTATACAGTTATAGAGGATATACAGTATGTGTTGTATACAGTTATAGAGGATATACAGTATGTGTTGTATACAGTTATAGAGGATATACAGTATGTGTTGTATACAGTTATAGAGGATATACAGTATGTGTTGTATACAGTTATAGAGGATATACAGTATGTGTTGTATACAGTTATAGAGGATATATAGAGGCAACTTATATTTTATTGTATATTTTATTTTAATTATAATTCCACTTTAGTATAGATAGTATAGTTATATAGTATAGATATTAGTATAGATAGTCCACATATTTAAATTTAAGGTTACTATATGTTTATTGTATGCACCTTCCTGCCAAAGCAAATTCCTTGTCTGTGCAAACTTTCATGGCCAATAAATCCCTTTCTAATTCTGATAGAGGATATACAGTATGTGTTGTATACAGTATATTTATGATTGGGTTGGGCTGTATAAAGGTACTATCAGCTGCAGGTGGTGTGTGTGGTGGTGTGTGTGGTGTGGTGTGTGTGTGGTGGTGTGGTGTGGTGGTGTGTGTGTGTGTGTGTGGTGTGTGGTGTGTGGTGTGTGTGTGTGTGGGTGGTGTGTGGTGTGTGTGGTGTGTGTGGTGGTGGGTGTGTGTGGTGTGTGTGTGTGTGTGTGTGTGTGTGGTGGTGGTGTGTGGTGGTGTGTGTGTGTGTGGGTGTGTATGTGTGTGGTGGTGTGTGTGTGTGTACATGCAGACAGCGTGAGGCTGTGTAGTACTGTCATGTGACCAGGGCTGAACTGTCCCTGTTAACTGTGCATGTGACACCAGTGAAAGAGACAGACAGACAGTGACGCACTGCATGCAGAGGTGATGGAGTCCTCCTCCTCCTCCACCTCCTCCTCCACCTCCTCCTCCACCATCCTCCTCCACTCCACCTCCACCTCACACTTCAGTAACCTCGGAAAACCTCAGTAACCTCGGAAACCTTATTCCATTGTGAAATATGTGTTCCTGTGCCATGTGCGTGGTGTTGTCTCTCTGTCCCTCCCTCAGTCTGCCACAGAGGCACCTCCACGTGGCACAGCCCAGAGGAGGGGATTAGAGGAAACGCAAGAAATGAGACAGGGATAAGCTGAGAGGAGAGGATGGAGGGAGGAGAGGGAGGGGAGGGAGAGAGAGGGAGAGAGGAGAGGAGAGGGAGAGGGAGAGAGGAGGAGGTGAGGGAGGAGGAGGGAGGGAGAGGGAGAGAGAGAGAGAGGGAGAGAGGAGGAGGTGAGGGAGAGAGGAGGAGGTGAGGGAGGAGAGGGAGGGAGGGGAGAGGAGAGAGGAGAGAGAGGAGGAGGAGAGGGAGGAGAGGGAGGACAGGGCCACGGCTGAACGAGGGAAGATGAGGAGGTGGGAGGAAGAGGTGAGGAGATAATGGATCAACATCATGCTGGGATGTACCGCAGCATGGACCTCAGAGGACAGGGAAGAGGACAGGAAGGAGAGGGCCTGGGATGGGGGTCAATATGAAACTATGAATCCACCTCACCCCACCACCACCACCACCTCACCCACAACAAGTCACTCTCTCTTTCTCTCAATCCATCTCTCTCTCTCAATCCATCTCTCTCTCTCTCTCTTTCGCCCAGAAGACTTTAACGATGTGAAGCTCAATTTGTTCCTCCTCATCTGGAGGGGTGGAGGAGAGGAGGAGGTGAGGGAGAGAGGAGGAGAGGAGGGAGGGAGAGGGAGAGAGAGGAGGGAGGAGGAGAGGAGGGGAGGAGGAGGTGAGGGGTGGAGCCGTGGAGGGGTGTAATCCATTCACGCCGGCTGAGGGATTATCTTGAAATATGACATCATGACCGATGGGGCTGGATGGAACGAAGGACGAGAAGAAGAATGGAAGTCGAAGGACTGGTGTGATGGTGTGAATGTGTGTGTGGGCATCTGTGTGTGTACGTGTGCGTGCATGTTTGTGTGTGTAAATGCGTAAATGATTGTGTGTGTGTGGATATGTGTGGGTTTGTGGATAATCTGAACAGGTCTGATTGAAGTTGTTCATTTTGGGGCTTTTGGCTGTCAGGAACGATCCTGTACCAGCAGGACTCTAGAGGAGGACAGAGGCACCGTGAGAGAGGACTCTGTCTGAGACAGGAAGAGCAGAACTAGAGGACAGAGGCACCGTGAGAGAGGACTCTGAGACAGGAAGAGCAGAACTAGAGGACAGAGGCACCGTGAGAGAGGACTCTGAGACAGGAAGAGCAGAACTAGAGGACAGAGGCACCGTGAGAGAGGACTCTGAGACAGGAAGAGCAGAACTAGAGGACAGAGGCACCGTGAGAGAGGACTCTGAGACAGGAAGAGCAGAACTAGAGGACAGAGGCACCGTGAGAGAGGACTGTCTGAGACAGGAAGAGCAGAACTAGAGGACAGAGGCACCGTGAGAGAGGACTCTGAGACAGGAAGAGCAGAACTAGAGGAGGACAGAGGCACCGTGAGAGAGGACTCTGTCTGAGACAGGAAGAGCAGAACTAGAGGACAGAGGCACCGTGAGAGAGGACTGTCTGAGACAGGAAGAGCAGAACTAGAGGACAGAGGCACCGTGAGAGAGGACTGTCTGAGACAGGAAGAGCAGAACTAGAGGACAGAGGCACCGTGAGAGAGGACTCTGAGACAGGAAGAGCAGAACTAGAGGACAGAGGCACCGTGAGAGAGGACTCTGTCTGAGACAGGAAGAGCAGAACTAGAGGACAGAGGCACCGTGAGAGAGGACTCTGTCTGAGACAGGAAGAGCAGAACTAGAGGACAGAGGCACCGTGAGAGAGGACTCTGAGACAGGAAGAGCAGAACTAGACGACAGAGGCACCGTGAGAGAGGACTCTGTCTGAGACAGGAAGAGCAGAACTAGAGGACAGAGGCACCGTGAGAGAGGACTGTCTGAGACAGGAAGAGCAGAACTAGAGGAGGACAGAGGCACCGTGAGAGAGGACTCTGAGACAGGAAGAGCAGAACTAGAGGACAGAGGCACCGTGAGAGAGGACTCTGAGACAGGAAGAGCAGAACTAGAGGACAGAGGCACCGTGAGAGAGGACTCTGTCTGAGACAGGAAGAGCAGAACTAGAGGACAGAGGCACCGTGAGAGAGGACTCTGTCTGAGACAGGAAGAGCAGAACTAGAGGACAGAGGCACCGTGAGAGAGGACTCTGTCTGAGACAGGAAGAGCAGAACTAGAGGACAGAGGCACCGTGAGAGAGGACTCTGAGACAGGAAGAGCAGAACTAGAGGACAGAGGCACCGTGAGAGAGGACTCTGTCTGAGACAGGAAGAGCAGAACTAGAGGACAGAGGCACCGTGAGAGAGGACTCTGAGACAGGAAGAGCAGAACTAGAGGAGGACAGAGGCACCGTGAGAGAGGACTGTCTGAGACAGGAAGAGCAGAACTAGAGGACAGAGGCACCGTGAGAGAGGACTCTGAGACAGGAAGAGCAGAACTAGAGGACAGAGGCACCGTGAGAGAGGACTGTCTGAGACAGGAAGAGCAGAACTAGAGGACAGAGGCACTGTGATAGAGGACTCTGAGACAGGAAGAGCAGAACTAGAGGACAGAGGCACCGTGAGAGAGGACTCTGTCTGAGACAGGAAGAGCAGAACTAGAGGAGGACAGAGGCACCGTGAGAGAGGACTGTCTGAGACAGGAAGAGCAGAACTAGAGGACAGAGGCACCGTGAGAGAGGACTGTCTGAGACAGGAAGAGCAGAACTAGAGGACAGAGGCACCGTGAGAGAGGACTCTGTCTGAGACAGGAAGAGCAGAACTAGAGGACAGAGGCACCGTGAGAGAGGACTCTGAGACAGGAAGAGCAGAACTAGAGGACAGAGGCACCGTGAGAGAGGACTGTCTGAGACAGGAAGAGCAGAACTAGAGGAGGACAGAGGCACCGTGAGAGAGGACTCTGAGACAGGAAGAGCAGAACTAGAGGACAGAGGCACCGTGAGAGAGGACTCTGAGACAGGAAGAGCAGAACTAGAGGACAGAGGCACCGTGAGAGAGGACTCTGTCTGAGACAGGAAGAGCAGAACTAGAGGACAGAGGCACCGTGAGAGAGGACTGTCTGAGACAGGAAGAGCAGAACTAGAGGAGGACAGAGGCACCGTGAGAGAGGACTCTGAGACAGGAAGAGCAGAACTAGAGGACAGAGGCACCGTGAGAGAGGACTCTGAGACAGGAAGAGCAGAACTAGAGGACAGAGGCACCGTGAGAGAGGACTCTGTCTGAGACAGGAAGAGCAGAACTAGAGGACAGAGGCACCGTGAGAGAGGACTGTCTGAGACAGGAAGAGCAGAACTAGAGGAGGACAGAGGCACCGTGAGAGAGGACTCTGAGACAGGAAGAGCAGAACTAGAGGACAGAGGCACCGTGAGAGAGGACTCTGAGACAGGAAGAGCAGAACTAGAGGACAGAGGCACCGTGAGAGAGGACTCTGTCTGAGACAGGAAGAGCAGAACTAGAGGACAGAGGCACCGTGAGAGAGGACTCTGTCTGAGACAGGAAGAGCAGAACTAGAGGACAGAGGCACCGTGAGAGAGGACTCTGAGACAGGAAGAGCAGAACTAGAGGACAGAGGCACCGTGAGAGAGGACTGTCTGAGACAGGAAGAGCAGAACTAGAGGAGGACAGAGGCACCGTGAGAGAGGACTCTGTCTGAGACAGGAAGAGCAGAACTAGAGGACAGAGGCACCGTGAGAGAGGACTCTGAGACAGGAAGAGCAGAACTAGAGGACAGAGGCACCGTGAGAGAGGACTCTGAGACAGGAAGAGCAGAACTAGAGGAGGACAGAGGCACCGTGAGAGAGGACTGTCTGAGACAGGAAGAGCAGAACTAGAGGACAGAGGCACCGTGAGAGAGGACTGTCTGAGACAGGAAGAGCAGAACTAGAGGACAGAGGCACCGTGAGAGAGGACTGTCTGAGACAGGAAGAGCAGAACTAGAGGACAGAGGCACCGTGAGAGAGGACTCTGAGACAGGAAGAGCAGAACTAGAGGACAGAGGCACCGTGAGAGAGGACTCTGAGACAGGAAGAGCAGAACTAGAGGACAGAGGCACCGTGAGAGAGGACTCTGAGACAGGAAGAGCAGAACTAGAGGACAGAGGCACCGTGAGAGAGGACTCTGAGACAGGAAGAGCAGAATCTACCAAGCATGTGGAATCAGAGGAAACTCTCAGTGTGCATGCGTGACAGCACCTTAGGTACTGGGTGTGTGAGGGTGTGTTTACGTGTGTGTGAGTGTGTGTGGGCCCCTCCCAGCCTTAGGGACAGCAGCTTAGCATGCAGAGTGGAGAGGTGGAGGATGCTGTCAAGCTCAAGTAAGCACATCTTAATTGCAGGAAGACGGATGAGATCTGTTGACCTTTTTCTGGAGGTTTCTGAGTTGGTAGATTAAGAACTCTGGCCGCAACCTTCTGACGGTTTATTGAGTTTGTTTATTAGCGTTGTAGCTTCCGTCAGCTCTTTCATGTTGAGAGGAGTGCTGGGCGGAGACACACATCCTCTCAGGTCTTATCGATGGAAGGAAGGAAGGCTTTGTAGAGAACTGGGGTTGATGTTGAAACAAACCTCACGTGTCTTGGAAGTCCCAGAGGCTGACAGTGGAACATGTGACGAGAGAAATCAATCAGACTTTCATCAAACTTATCAGAACCACAGTGATGATTATCCCAAGTATGTGTGTGAGGGGGGGGAGGGGGGGGGGTGTTGATAGGAATCAGAGGAAAAAGATGAATGCAAAGACATCAGAGAGATGGAGGGGGAAGAGAGAGAGATGGAGAGGCAAGAGAGAGAGAGACGAGTTAAAGAGAGAGAGATTGTAATATGTGGGGAGGATCAGAAGGACTCCTGGGTGATAACACCAGCGCTCCAGTCTTGTGAGGACAGCTGTGACACACACACACGGCTCATCTAGGCGTCTACACACACACGGATGATCTGGGCGTCTACACACACACGGGTGATCTGGTCGCCGTGGAGACACGCCACATTCCCACGCCTAGTAGAGATCCCACTGAACTGGTCCCAGCAGATCTCAGATCAGAACTTATTAAGCACATCAAAGACTCGCTTATCACAAGCTCTCAGAGCTGGGGACAAACACAAACTGGAGATGACAGATGTACAAGAAGCAGTTTGTTATATGATCATATATAATCATCATCATATTATATGACTGCATATGTCTCTACAGCAAAATAGATGTTGCAATAGTAGTGGAAGTCAGCAAATGTGGTTTCTAGAAATCTCTCTACAGTTGCAGTCAGTTTACACACTGGTCACTCGGCAACACAGGACGACACTGGAAGAGAGGTGAAATGGTGAGAGCATTTACCACAAACTGTCCTTACTGCTGCAAATCACTGCAGTCAGCATCCTCTATGGGTGAAATCACAGACACCCCCACACACACACGCTCTCTCTCACACACACACACCTACACACACACACACCTACACACACACCCCCACACATACACGCTCTCTCACACACACACCTACACACACACACACACACACACACTTCCTCTGCATTGTGCAGACAATGGCCAAGAGGAAAACGCTGGGTGTCCTGATAGTGGTGAAGCCCAGAAATAGCAGATGACAGTCAAAGAGGTCACACAGCAAACTGCACACACACTCTCACACACACACAGTCTGTACCGTGAGCACCTGGCTTTTATACTGGGAAATGCTTTCCTGAGTTTAGAGGAGGTGTTAGAGGTGCTGTTGGTGTGTGTCATCCTCTCTGCCTGCTCCTGTCCTGTCATGTGACAGCTGGAGGGATCAAGCTGCACCATGCTGAAAGGTGGCAGGTGACAATCCCTTCAGATACCACTGGATTACCATGATGAATTTACCCCATTGTTATCCGCCCCATGTCTCTGCACACCACCCCCCCACTGGGCTGAGCTGCAGGGAGGAGAGGGAGACTGGGTACAATCTGTCGGAGCGGTCAGCGACACACAAACCTGGCAACCTGCTAACCTTCAATCTGAAGGGCTCATATCCCAGATCTGATTTAATTTGCCTCATCTAGCAGCTGTCACAGTGACTGGCCCAGGGAGCAGCCTGTTGTTGTGTTAGTGTGTGTGTGTACAGAGTGTGTGTGTGTGTGTGTGCAGTCTGTGTGTGTGTACAGAGTGTGTGTGTGTGTGCAGTCTGTGTGTGTGTGTGTGTGTGTGTACAGTCTGTGTGTGTGTGGTTGTGTGTGTGTACAGTCTGTGTGTGTGTGTGTGTGTGTGTGTGTGTGTGTGTGTGTGTGCAGTCTGTGTGTGTGTGTGTGTGTGTGTGTGTGTACAGTCTGTGTGTGTGTGGTTGTTACAGTGGAATCAAAAGCTGTCAAGGGAGAGGGATTGTTTTGACGTGTGTGTGCCAGTGATTGGGTCTTCCTCTGCACAGGGAAGCAGAGAGACAGGGAAGCAGAGAGACAGGGGAGCAGAGAGACAGGGGAGCAGAGAGACAGGGGAGCAGAGAGACAGGGGAGCAGAGAGACAGGGGAGCAGAGAGACAGGGGAGCAGAGAGACAGGGAACCAGAGAGACGGGGAAGCAGAGAGACAGGGGAGCAGAGAGACAGGGGAGCAGAGAGACGGGGAAGCAGAGAGACAGGGGACCAGAGAGACAGCAGTCCTCTAGTGTTGTATCCCAGGGGACTAGATCATAACACTGGATTCATTTAGCTGAGGCCTTCGTTAATCAACTTACAGGGAGAGGGGGGCATTTGAACCTGTGACCTCTCCATCAGCAGTCAAACCCTCTAACCACCCACTGACCTACTCATACCTCCATACTAGACCCACTGATCTACACTCATACCTCCATACTAGACCCACTGAGCTGTACCAGAGCAGAGCCAGCCCTCTCTGATCCTGGGTGTGGAGCGCCCCCTGGCAGGGGTGTGTGGAGGGAGGCCTCAGGGAGGAGGGGGGCTCAGGTGGGGGAGGGGCTCAGGTGGGGGAGGGGCTCAGGTGGGGGAGGAGCCAGGCAGGGACAGCATCACAGGGATGAGGCCCTGGACATGAAGGGCCTAGTGGCTTTGTAGTAGCTGTGAATACTGTGGGGAGATGCTGAGCATAACACTGTGTGTGTGTGTGTGTGTGTGTGTGTGTGTGTGTGTGTGTGTGTGTGTGTGTGTGTGTGTGTGTGTGTGTGTGTGCAGCCTGCCCACCTCTCATCATGCCAGTTCACCCATCCTAAGAACTCAACAGGGATACAACAGCACACTTCTCTCTACACACTCCTCTCCTGCTCTACACACTCCTCTCCTGCTCTACACACTCCTCTCCTGCTCTACACACTCCTCTCCTGCTCTACACACTCCTCTCCTGCTCTACACACACCTCTCCTGCTGTACACACTCCTCTCCTGCTGTACACACTCCTCTCCTGCTCTACACACACTCCTCTCCTGCTCTACACACACTCCTCTCCTGCTGTACACACTCCTCTCCTGCTCTACACACTCCTCTCCTGCACTACACACTCCTCTCCTGCTCTCCTGCTGTACACACTCCTTTCCTGCTACACACACTCCTCTCCTGCTCTACACCACACCTCTCCTGCTCCTCTCCTGCTCTCCTGCTGTACACACTCCTCTCCTGCTACACACACTCCTCTCCTGCTCTACACACACCTCTCCTGCTCTACACACACTCCTCTCCTGCTCTACACACTCCTCTCCTGCTACACACACTCCTCTCCTGCTCCTCTCCTGCTCTACACACTCCTCTCCTGCTCTACACACTCCTCTCCTGCTACACACACTCCTCTCCTGCTCTACACACTCCTCTCCTGCTGTACACACTCCTCTCCTGCTCTACACACTCCTCTCCTGCTACACACACTCCTCTCCTGCTCTACACACTCCTCTCCTGCTCTACACACACTCCTCTCATGCTCTCCTGCTGTACACACTCCTCTCCTGCTCTACACACTCCTCTCCTGCTCTACACACTCCTCTCCTGCTCTACACACTCCTCTCCTGCTCTACAACACTCCTCTCCTGCTCCTCTCCTGCTGTACACACTCCTCTCCTGCTCTACACACTCCTCTCCTGCTACACACACTCCTCTCCTGCTACACACACCTCTCCTGCTCTACACACACCTCTCCTGCTACACACACTCCTCTCCTGCTCTACACACTCCTCTCCTGCTACACACACACTCCTCTCCTGCTACACACACCTCTCCTGCTCTACACACACCTCTCCTGCTACACACACTCCTCTCCTGCTCTACACACTCCTCTCCTGCTACACACACTCCTCTCCTGCTCTACACACTCCTCTCCTGCTACACACACTCCTCTCCTGCTGTACACACTCCTCTCCTGCTACACACACACCTCCCCCTGCCAGCACAGCGCTCAGCCAAACCTGAATTATGTTAACAGAAATGTTTAACAGAAACTCGTGAATTTGATAAGGAGTTTAGTAATTAAGAGGCTTGTGTTCCGCTCCCCTGGTAGGGCAAGAGGAAGGGGATGAGGGGAGGGGGGGGATGAGGAGAGGGGGGGATGAGGGGAGGGAGGGGATGAGGAGAGGGGGGGGGATGAGGAGAGGGGGGGGGATGAGGGGAGGGAGGGGATGAGGGGAGGGGGGGGATGAGGAGAGGGGGGGGATGAGGAGAGGGGGGGGATGAGGGGAGGGGGGGGATGAGGGGAGGGGGGGGATGAGGAGAGGGAGGCAATGACAAGTCATTAATCCTTCGCTGATATGAAACACTGATAAGATGTTGCCATGCAAGACACGCGTGTTTCAATGCTAACTGAACCTGTTCTATTGACAAACACCCTCAGTGATGTCACTCAGTGATGTCAGTCAGTGATGTCACTCATGAGTGTTTATTGTTTTTTCCATCTCATGGTTATAGAAACAACATATATTTTCAGGATGAATGTTTTCATTCTGAGGCTGAGCCAGGAAAAGACCTAAAAATGATGAACCCTAAAAATAGTCATCTTCTTATGAGGCTCAGTTTGAGTAGAGTAAGCACAGGGGCCCTGGATTACCCAGAATCCCCTGGGGCTTACTGGTGTTCCCACACCCCGTCACATCGGTTTAGTGACGCTCTCTGTAAACACGTCTGGACTGGATGACAGAAGGATTGCAGCTTTTAACCCCACACACACACACACACACACACACACACACACACACACACACACACACACACACACACACACACACACACACACACACACACACACACACACACACACACCACACACACACACACACACACACACACACACACACATCCACACCAAACACACACACACAACAACACACAACACACACACAAACAACACATGCAACACACAGAGACTTCTACATCTTCAACTTTCCCCCCTCAACAGCTCCAGCGCCCTCAGGTTTCCATGTGGATCGCCATGACCATATTAGGGCGTAAACATCCTCCCTATCTGCGTCCTAATTGGAGACCTCGAGGGTCAGAGAGACAAACAGTAGCCCTGGAGACTGCTGGCTGCAGCGCACGTATTTATGACAAGCCACTTCCTGTTTATGAGAAGCCACTTCCTGTTGCTGCGGTTACTCTTCCTGTGGCAGGGGTCGAGTCTCACGCCACGGGGAAGCCCTCCTCTGACGGAGCAGCCCCCGAGGACGAGAGGAACCAGGTCTGCCCAGAGAGGAACCAGCTCTGCTCAGAGAGGAACCAGGTCTGTTCAGAGAGGAACCAGCTCTGCTCAGAGAGGAACCAGGTCTGCTCAGAGAGGAACCAGGTCTGTCCAGAGAGGAACCAGGTCTGACCAGAGAGGAACCCGGTCTGTTCAGAGAGGAACCAGGTCTGTTCAGAGAGTAACCAGCTCTGCCCAGAGAGGAACCAGGTCTGTTCAGAGAGGAACCAGCTCTGCTCAGAGAGGAACCAGCTCTGCCCAGAGAGGAACCAGCTCTGTTCAGAGAGGAACCAGGTCTGTTCAGAGAGGAACCAGGTCTGCTCAGAGAGGAACCAGCTCTGCCCAGAGAGGAACCAGCTTATATTTACATATTTCTCATCCAGCAGATGCTGTTAGCCAAACTGACGTACAAACAGTACTTATAGACAGTACATCAGAAGATCAAGGATCAGAAGATCAAGGATCAGAAGATCAAGGATCAGAAGATCAAGGATCAGAAGGTTCTAACAGGGTTCTGGTGGTCAGTCAAGGAATGCTCTTTATCTACCTGCCACGTTGCAAAGTAGCCACATCTACCTGCCACGGTGAACTCAAAATGATTTATATTTCCGTTTGCAGCTTCTTTTGTGTGAACAAAACGCAAAACCAAACTATTGTTGATAAATGAATACAGATTTGTCCCCCACTGAATGATCAGCCTGACTGTGTTGCTACATTTACAAAGCTGCACATGGGCAGAGTGTTTGAGGACACGTCTATAATAGCACAATCTTTTGGGATTTTGAGGAATGGTTTATGGAAAAATACCAGTGTCCATGTTGATCTGGCCACAGTCCAAAGACGACAGTGCAGCTGCAGATGTCCACAGGCTGAGAGGACAAACATCTCAAGTGTAGAGGGAAGTCCACATGGTGGGTTTGGTGGGTGATTAAAGTTCCATGACGAAGTGACGTACAGAGTGACGTTTCTCACACCTGATGAACACAGGCTGGGTGTGCTCGAGCCTCAGAGCGGGCCTCAGACCAGCCTCAGACCAGCCTCAGACCAGCCTCAGACCAGCCTCAGACCAGCCTCAGACCAGCCTCAGACCAGGCCTCAGAGCAGGCCTCAGACCAGCCTCAGACCAGCCTCAGACCAGCCTCAGACCAGGCCTCAGAGCAGGCCTCAGACCAGCCTCAGACCAGCCTCAGACCAGCCTCAGACCAGCCTCAGACCAGCCTCAGACCGGGCCTCAGACCAGGCCTCAGACCAGGCCTCAGAGCGGGCCTCAGACCAGGCCTCAGAGCAGGCCTCAGAGCGGGCCTCAGAGCAGGCCCTCAGAGCGGGCCTCAGACCAGCCTCAGACCAGCTTCAGACCAGGCCTCAGACCAGCCTCAGAGCAGGCCTCAGACCAGCCTCAGAGCAGGCCTCAGACCAGCCTCAGAGCAGGCCTCAGACCAGCCTCAGAGCAGGCCTCAGACCAGCCTCAGACCAGCCTCAGACCAGCCTCAGACCAGGCCTCAGACCAGGCCTCAGACCGGGCCTCAGACCAGCCTCAGAGCAGGCCTCAGACCAGCCTCAGAGCGGGCCTCAGACCAGGCCTCAGACCAGGCCTCAGACCAGCCTCAGAGCAGGCCTCAGACCAGCCTCAGACCAGCCTCAGACCAGCCTCAGAGCAGGCCTCAGACCAGCCTCAGAGCAGGCCTCAGACCAGCCTCAGAGCAGGCCTCAGACCAGCCTCAGAGCAGGCCTCAGAGCAGGCCTCAGAGCAGGCCTCAGAGCGGGCCTCAGACCAGGCCTCAGACCAGGCCTCAGACCAGCCTCAGAGCAGGCCTCAGACCAGCCTCAGACCAGCCTCAGACCAGCCTCAGAGCAGGCCTCAGACCAGCCTCAGACCAGCCTCAGACCAGCCTCAGACCAGGCCTCAGAGCAGGCCTCAGAGCGGGCCTCAGAGCAGGCCTCAGAGCGGGATTGTCCAACTGGACTGAAGAGCTCTGACCGTTCCTGCTTTAACACAAGTGTCTACTTCTGGTCCTGTGTGTGGCGGGTGTTGATGAACGACCAGATCAACCTTGGAAGTAACCCTAACCCTAACCCTAACCCTAACCCAAAGTATACATGTTGTACATGTTAAGGAATGTGACTGTTTAGGCTAACTGATAACATCTTCTCCTGAGTCAAGATAGAGAAAGAGGAGAACCTGATTACGCACCTCAGTAGAGGTGCTTCATGAAGAATAACGAAAGCCAGATAGGGCGTGTTTCATGCTGTAAGAAGGACTGTGAATCTTCCCTCTGTGTTCCTGCCAGCATGCTTGTGTTTACCTGGAGGGAGGTGGATCTTGGGTCTTAGAGACACCAGGTTGCATCTGACTGGATGCAGGGTGAGTTACAGGTCAGGGAGGAAACATCTAGAAGATCTGGAAGATGACCGTGATCAAGAGGAGAGGTGATGTGTGTGTGTGTAGAGTTTGGCGACATGGTCACCCCTCTACTCAAAGGCGTCTTGTTGCACTCTGTGAGATTGTGTGATGGAACAAGCCAGGCCTGTGAGCTCAGTAAGCCTTCACGCTGCTAATCCCATCAGCCTCCAGCCTCCAGCCTCCAGCCTCCAGCCTCCAGCACGTCTCTGAAGGTAACACCCCTACAGAGGCCAGGATGGCCCCAGGTACAGTGGGACTTAGAGAGATGAATCCCAACCACAACGTGTACACGGAAGCACACACACACACGTAAACACACACTCATACACGCACACAAACACGCACTCATACACACACTCATACACGCACGTAAACACACACTCATACACACACTCATACACACACACACGCACACAAACACGCACTCATACACACACCGTTTACTCGCTCTGGGAAGATGGAAGAAATATGAGCTCCTGTCAGTTAAGACGTAGACCTGTTTTGGAACCACAAGGGCTTCTGGTAACTGTCTAAACACTACAGACACATGACGGTCGAGCAACATGGAAATCATCTGGAATCTTGGGGGTGTAGTTAAATCAGTGGGACTTGGATCTGATTAGTTAGGCTTGTCCCCATATGGCCAATCTGTTGCCCGCTGGTTTAAATGGGGGAAAACTTTCGATCTATATAGATAACATCCGTATGTGTTTAAAGTCTTCAACTGACTAGATTGATCTGCCCTGAATAATTAATGAACTGAAACCAAAAACTCTCATTATTTATTAATGAACTTCATGCTGGTCCTACGCTGACGACAAGCCAGTCTGCAGGCGTGGCGAGGGGAGGGGCGGAGTCAGGGGCGGAGTCAGTCTGCAGGCCAGACGAGGGGAGGGGCGGAGTCAGGTGGGATCCACAAACAGTGGTGATTCTCCGGGTGTCTATTCTACTGAAGACAGACTGAGGAAAAGCCCCACCCAGCCTAGCACGAGCAGGAGCAGGAGCAGGAGGTTACATTCTGTCCTGGGAACGACTCTTAAAAAGGTCCCTTAAAAGGCCTACTAGTCTCTTCTCCTGTTCCAAATCCCAAACGTCCTCTCTCCTCTCCCTGGCCTCTCCCCTGACACAGCCTCCTCCAGGGGAGGCTGGCGTAGCGGGGGCCGGGGGAGGGGCCCTGGGAGGGGTCGGGTGGTGGAGCTGCTCCAGGTACGGCCTGCTGTGAAAGGGCTCTTTGTGTCTCCTGAGAAGCAGCTTCTGGTGTCAGTGGGGCCGTGCTGAATGACAGGCATGAAGCGCTCTCTCTCTGCAGCGTCCTGAATGGAGCTGGACTACAGGTACTGACAACACACACACACAGATACGCACCCCACACACACACACACACCCACACACACACACCACACACACACACACACACACAC
This sequence comes from Mallotus villosus, assembly GCA_903064625.1. NCBI lineage: Eukaryota > Metazoa > Chordata > Actinopteri > Osmeriformes > Salangidae > Mallotus > Mallotus villosus. Next base: position 45,361 of record CAEFZP010001305.1, on the reverse strand, counting down.
ACACACACCACACACACACACACACACACACACACACACACACACACACACACACACACACACACCCACACACACACACACACACACACACACACACACACACACACACACACACACACACACACACACACACTAACCCCCCCCCGTTAGCTCGCGTCTCTCCTCCACAGTGGGACTCCGGTTGCAGGAAGGAAGGGAGGAGTAGTTAGACACAGGCTTCACATTTCCTCTCAGCTCCTTTGTTGGGGCTGAACGGCTGGAACTGTTGACCTAGTACCTTCATCCTGGGTCTAGAACTGTTGATCTAGTACCTTCATCCTGGGTCTAGAACTGTTGACCTAGTACCTTCATCCTGGGTCTAGAACTGTTGATCTAGTACCTTCATCCTGGGTCTAGAACTGTTGACCTAGTACCTTCATCCTGGGTCTAGAACTGTTGATCTAGTACCTTCATCCTGGGTCTAGAACTGTTGATCTAGTACCTTAATCCTGGGTCTAGAACTGTTGATCTAGAACCTTCATCCTGGGTCTAAAACTGTTGATCTAGAACCTTCATCCTGGGTCTAAAACTGTTGATCTAGTACCTTCATCCTGGGTCTAGAACTGTTGATCTAGTACCTTCCTACTGGGTCTAGAACTGTTGACCTAGTACCTTCATCCTGGGTCTAGAACTGTTGATCTAGTACCTTCATCCTGGGTCTAGAACTGTTGACCTAGTACCTTCATCCTGGGTCTAGAACTGTTGATCTAGTACCTGCATCCTGGGTCTAGAACTGTTGATCTAGAACCTTCATCCTGGGTCTAGAACTGTTGACCTAGTACCTTCATCCTGGGTCTAGAACTGTTGATCTAGTACCTGCATCCTGGGTCTAGAACTGTTGACCTACTACCTTTATCCTGCGTGTGGAGCTGCCTCACCTCCCCCTCCGTCTCACCCCAGCTTCCTCACAGCAGAGGGACATGACCTGTTCTAGGGAAGGTGTCTCAGTTTGGAGTCACACAGCGTACCATCCACCTACACTACGTAACAAAGCTCCCTATCTCCCAAATTAGATTTAAAAAAGTCATTCCTCCACATTCCTTCCAATCTCCACAACTACTCTCAGCCTGTGGCAGTAGCCATGATGGGCTGCTCTGTCTCAGAAAGCTGCTCTTCACCGCAGGCCTCTTCTGTCTACGGGCTGATAGGAGATCGAGGAGGGAAGGAAGGGCGCCTCGACAACAAGATGAATTTATTTATGTTGCGGCTGCTTGGGATGGGCGGTCTTTATCAGGGGACGATCACAACAGGGCTGGAATTAGTGTAGGACGGGAGAGGGCTGGACAGGGGAGGGGGAGGAGAGGGAAGAGGAGAGGGAGAGGAGAGGGAGAGGAGAGGGAAGAGGAATGCTGTACAGGGTCTTATCTGGGAGAGCCAGGCTGCCGGAGGGGAAGTGGTGTGTTAGGGAAGAGGAAGAGGACACAGCCAGCGTCTCTTCCTGTTGATAGGCAGCTCAGCGATCCATTCTCCCTCTCTCCCCCTTCACTCCCTTTCTCTCTACGCCCCAACAATTTCACTTCTATTTTTTTCTCTCCCTCTCGCCCCACCCTGAGCCACTTCCCTCGTTTTTTATCTACTGGCTCAGAATGATGCATTCAGTGGAAAACAATTTGAAAAGGGCGCTAGTCTGAAAGGGCTCCTGGTATAGTTACCAGCGGTGTGTAGTCACGCGCAGAGTGTTCCGTTACACACTAACATCGTCAGGGAGACGTTCACTCTCAAAGGTTTACAACCGCGGCTCAGTCCATCCTTTTCTATCTACATATTAATGAGCGTGAGGTCAGTCTACCTAGACGAGACTGCACTTTGACCCCGAGAAGAATCCACTTAACCCCTCCAGACCTGCTCACCACCTCAAACACACCTGCCGTCACTAGAACAGGCTGCACAGACAGGCTAGAACATCCAGACCTGCTCAAACACACCTGCCGTCACTAGAACAGGCTGCACAATCAGGCTAGAACATCCAGACCTGCTCAAACACACCTGCCGTCACTAGAACAGGCTGCACAATCAGGCTAGAACATCCAGACCTGCTCAAACACACCTGCCATCACTAGAACAGGCTGCACAATCAGGCTAGAACATCCAGACCTGCTCAAACACACCTGCCGTCACTAGAACAGGCTGCACAATCAGGCTAGAACATCCAGACCTGCTCAAACACACCTGCCGTCACTAGAACAGGCTGCACAATCAGGCTAGAACAGGCTTCACACGCAGCCTCAGCAGACCTGCTCATGGGTATATTCCTTTACATCAAACTGAATCTTCAAAGAAGCAGGAGGAGGAGAGAGGCACAAGCAGGTGCTGGAACCGTGTGCACAGTTCCTCCAGGAAGAACCGCGGGTATCTGAGTGTGGTTGCAGTGTGTTTGTTAATGAGGCTGTAGACTTGAAGGAAAGGGTTGAATATAAACACACCACGGTGGACTGGAGTGATTAAAGAGCTCCAACATGCTGTCCTCAAGCCTGTCAGACTGCAGCGATCTCACTGCTCTTGGTTAGAGGAGAAAACACAAGCCTTGTTTTCTGAATCCTAAATACCTCAGCAGGCGGCTGTTTTCTGTCTCACCACAGAACAGAATGAACCAGGAACCACCGTCACAATCTGACCTTTCACCTTTATGGAAGGTGACAGCAGTGGCCAGCATCTTTTCTCTTTCACTTCTGCTCCTGGACTTGTTGTCCACAGCTCATAATCAGAGGGTCTACAGTGCCTCTCCTGCAGATCATTTATGTATGAAGGAACACAGGACTCTGTGGACACAGGACTCGGCCTAACACTCGGCCTGACTCCTGCCTAGTGTTGCTGTCACACCAGCTAATGACATGTTTACTGATCCAGTCAGCTGGGTCTACTGTCCTCTAACACTCCAGGTGTGCAGAGTGTGATCCAGAGCTGAGCTGGGCAGGCTGGACTCTGACTGGACTGAACCGTGTGATGTAGGTGTATAGAGGGCTAATAGTCAAAGTCAAAACACATATCCTCATTGTACACACGCCTATTACACATATCAGTGTGAATCAAACGTGTCACTTCCCTTCAGGGATCATGATGACGTCACTTCCCTTCAGGGATCATGACGTCACTTCCCTTCAGGGATCATGACGTCACTTCCCTTCAGGGATCATGACGTCACTTCCCTTCAGGGATCATGATGTCACTTCCCTTCAGGGATCATGACGTCACTTCCCTTCAGGGATCATGACAGTCTCTACTACTACTGCTGGTCGCCTCAGACCTGACCTCCGTACAGCGCGAGTGTGTGTGGCCCCGCTGTGAGCAGAACACACACACACACACCACCTCACATACCACCTCACAGGGGAGCCCAGGATCTGTGGCTGACACACACACACACACACCTCACACACACACACACACACACACACACACACACACACACCACCTCACACACACAAACACACACCACCTCACAGGGGAGCCCAGGATCTGTGGCTGACACACTGACACACACACACACACACACACACACCACCTCACACACACCACCTCACACACACACACCACCTCACAGGGGAGCCCAGGATCTGTGGCTGACACACACACACACACACCTCACACACACACACACACACACACACCACCTCACACACACAAACACACACCACCTCACAGGGGAGCCCAGGATGACACACACACACACACACACACACACACACAGCCTGCTGACACCCAAATATCTGCTGGGATTTCAAGCCTGTGTCTGATGCTGTCATTCTGCCTGTGTCTGATGCTGTCATTCTGCCTGTGTCTGATGCTGTCATTCTGCCTGTGTCGGATGCTGTCATTCTGCCTGTGAAATAATGCATGTAGCTCCCCAGTTCAAAACTCTGAGTGGTCTGAACACAACACAAGGACCAGAGCAGACCAGTGAGAGTGAGAGAGTGATTGAGTGAGTGATACAGGGAGAGGGGGTGAAAGAGAGAGAGACAGGGAGAGGGGGTGAGAGAGAGAGAGACAGGGAGAGGGGGGTGAGAGAGAGAGAGACAGGGAGAGGGGGTGAGAGAGAGAGAGACAGGGAGAGGGGGTGAGAGAGAGAGAGACAGGGAGAGAGAGAGAAGGTAGCTTTGATGAAGAACATAAACACACAAAGTGATCTAGTTGTGGATGTTTAGTTTCTTTAAAGACGAGATTGTCAGAAGGCAGATGAAGCGTCTCAGCGTCTCAGACGACAGAGCAGCAGCATAACCTCCATGTTGTGAGAGAGACACAGAGACAAAGAGACACAGAGACACAGAGACACAGAGACACAGAGACACAGAGACACAGAGACACAGAGACACAGAGACACAGAGACACAGAGACACAGAGACACAGAGACACAGAGACACAGAGACACAGAGACACAGAGACACAGAGACACAGAGAGAGAGAGACACAGAGACACAGAGACACAGAGACACAGAGACACAGAGACACAGAGACACAGAGACACAGAGAGAGAGAGAGAGAGAGAGAGAGTGACCTCCATGTTGTGAGAGAGAGAGAGACACAGAGACACAGAGAGAGAGAGAGAGAGTGACCTCCATGTTGTGAGAGAGAGAGACACAGAGAGAGAGAGAGAGAGAGAGAGAGAGTGACCTCCATGTTGTGAGAGAGAGAGACACAGAGAGAGAGAGAGAGAGAGAGAGAGTGACCTCCATGTTGTGAGAGAGAGAGACACAGAGAGAGAGAGAGAGAGAGAGAGAGAGAGAGACCTCCATGTTGTGAGAGAGAGAGACAGAGAGAGAGAGAGAGAGAGACCTCCATGTTGTGCATAATGCAGCAGTCCCCGACGTGCCCCCACCTTGCACTCTGGACAAGCAGTCATTGTTGGACTCTTACAAAGTGTGTTTATGATTACAGTGCATGTTTCAGATCCAGTCTAGCGCTGGGAGAAGCTGTAGAGCTGATCCCAGACCAGCCCACAGAGCTGAGCCCAGACCAGCCCACAGAGCTGATCCCAGACCAGCCCACAGAGCTGATCCCAGACCAGCCCACAGAGCTGATCCCAGACCAGCCCACAGAGCTGAGCCCAGACCAGCCCACAGAGCTGATCCCAGACCAGCCCACAGAGCTGATCCCAGACCAGCCCACAGAGCTGATCCCAGACCAGCCCACAGAGCTGATCCCAGACCAGGCCTCAGAAGGCTATAATTACTCCTCTCCCTGCTGCAGGTTCGTGTGAATGGAGGGTGGCCTGCTCATCCAGCCTCATCTGAAAACAAATTACAATTTTCACAGCTTAGAGGCATCCTGCCTGCCACTCAGAACGCCTTTACAAGCCAGCCCTGTAATACGAGAGGCTAGAGTTTGTGCTGCTAGCTTGGTCAAAATGGTTGCAATGCACTGGTGTGTGTGTGTGGTGTTGTATTTGTGTGTGTAGTGAGTGTATGATGTGGGTGTGTGTGGTCTTGATGAACTACCCTTGTCAACTCTGAACTAGCAGACTAAGACATGAGAGCCGCCGTGGGGACGTTTCCATGGGCACCACAACATAGTTTTGTATCCAGGGCGTTTAGAGGGTTTAGGGTCAGGGTTAGATTTAGTGTTAGAACGAGATAAAGGTTTAAGGTGAGGGTTAGGCAGGGTTAGGGTTAAGAACACACACACACACACACACACACACACACACATCCTTGAGGCATTAATAAATCATAGCTCAGATGTTCTCTCTCTGTAGAGCTACACGGTTAGTCATGTGGATTTGAGTGGCATGCGATTTACCTTCATTCTGCCACCAGAAATAGAATGTGCACTAGTGCAGGTTTTGTATGTGTGTTAGGTGTGTGTGTTAGGTGTGTGTGCTAGGTATGTGTGTTAAGTATGTGTTAAGTGTGTGCTAGGCGTGTGTTAAGTGTGTGTTAGGTGTGTGTTAGGTGTGTGTTAAGTGTGTGTTAGGTGTGTGTTAGGTGTGTGTTAGGTGTGTGTTAAGTGTGTGTTAGGTGTGTGTTAGGTGTGTGTTAGGTGTGTGTTAGGTATGTGTTAAGTGTGTGTTAGGTGTGTGTTAAGTGTGTGTTAGGTGTGTGTTAGGTGTGTGTTAGGTCTGTGTTACGTGTGTGTTAGGTGTGTGTTAAGTGTGTGTTAGGTGTGTGTTAGGTGTGTGTTAGGTGTGTGTTAGGTCTGTGTTCAGTGTGTGTTAGGTGTGTGTTAAGTGTGTGTTAGGTGTGTGTTAGGTGTGTGTTAGGTATGTGTTCAGTGTGTGTTAAGTGTGTGTTAAGTGTGTGTTAAGTGTGTGTGTGTTGCCTGTGGCCCGTGCTCCAGTCTGAAGAGTGTGAGTTCTCCTCCCTGAGCAGCTGAGGAGGGTTAGAGCTGTTAGAGCTGTTAGAGCTGTTAGAGCTGTTAGAGCTGTTAGAGCTGTATGAGCTCCTTACACTGCTGAACAATCAGCTGCACTACCACAACTCTCTCCTCACCTAACACAGAACATCCTGGGGAAACAACTTCATGCACGGGCACAATCTGGAATTTAGAGAACATCGCTGCACTGGAAAGAAGGCTTAATTTCCTTCACAGTTGCCGGTGTGAAGGCGAATTTCCCTTCATCGATTTCAGAAGTCCCTGGGCTTTGTGGAAATGTGTGTGGATTTAGCACAGCATTATGTTATAACAAGGTTATCTCTCCTGGTGCTTTTCACTGGTGACCTAACTGGAACACATGTAGAACGTGAAATCTCACACTCTCAGACACACACACTCACTCTGACACACACTCACTCTGACACACACTCACACACACACACACACACACACTCACTCTGACACACACACACACACACACACACAGACTCTGCTGCCCAGTTGCACACTACAGCTTGGTCTGTTTCTCAGATTACTGCTCTCTAATTTGCAGATATGTCGCAACTCCTCCGTAATCCCAGTCTAATCCTTGCAGTCCTAACCTAACCCTTACAGGCTCCATTAAAACAGCTGAATCTGCAGCTCTACCAGGCAGTGTTGCATCCTAGTGTTGCACACACACCTGTATCCAGATGTCCTGACCACCAAATCACCATGAGATCAAACCTGCCTCTCCCTTAAAGACTACACACTCTCCCTGTCACAAACCAAAACGCCTTTCAACGACAGACATTTGTTCCTGTTTATTCATGGAGGAAAAGTAGTAGGAGGAAATGAGAGTCCCCGCTTGTCACCGAGAGTCCCCGCTTGTCACCGAGAGTCCCCGCTTGTCCCCAGCTGCAGGTTAATGCACTCACGGCCTGTACCTCCGAGACAGATCAATGGGAGTAATGAACAGTCCCTAATGATGTTGAAAATGTCAATGGCGGAAAGCTTGGAAAGGAACACAGAGCACGCGACAGATCTATTCATGGCACTAATGGTGCAGCTCAGCCTTGGAAAACAGATATTTAGCAACAAGAAATGTGTGTTGAGCACAGCATGTGGCAGTCTAAAACTGTAATTGGCAATTATGAGATTTCAAATTCCTTCCAGTTCCTATTTCCGTTTCCCTAGAAAGCCAGGGACTTTAAACCCGTCCAACATACAGGAGATAGGACGTTTCCCATGAAGAAAGAGTATTATTCTGTACCGATGTTAACGTAGCGTCACCATTTCCATATTTCTCTTCCCTCCAAAAAACATTTGTCATGCTAAACTAAGACCGCATCAGAATCCAGAATCCAGACTTAATCCTGATAGATCCTGTTCAGCTTCAGTTTAAAATATCTCCACCTCTTCAAAGACATCCTGGGAGATTATGGAGTCGCTCTCCCCGAGCGCTCTGCCTCGCTGCCTCGCTGCCTCGCTGCCTCGTGAGCGTACAGAGCTCTGCCTGGCTGCCTCGCTGCCTCGTGAGTGTACATAGCTCTGCCTCGCTGCCTCACCGCCTCGCTGCCTCGTGAGCGTACAGAGAGCAGGAGCATAGACACGTCCAGCGTTGAGAAGATGTCTTCCTCGCTTCCCCAGCAGAAGAGGTGGACACCAAGCAGGGGGAAGGAGAAACATTTAGCCTCTTTATGGCATATTTTATAGTATTTAATTGTCAGATTTGTTTATATTTTCACACCTGCTCATCTTTGGAGAGACTACAGGGTGTTGCTTACTCAACACCAGGAACCAGGAAGTCATCGCAACATCAACCTGGACCACAAACTATGAAGTCATCCACAGGAAACGACCCCCTAAAGGCACAACTACCACAATCAATACCTTTTAGTGGCCGTTTCATGCTTGTGGGTTAATTGTCCACTCGCGGCACTAGCAGAGATAGACATTGGAGACACTGTTGAGAAACTAGCCAGAATTCTTCTTCTGGCAAAGGCCGTGGAAAACACATTTGTACATTTGTGTGAACGTCAAAGTGTTTTGGGAACAGCAGAACCTGAGGCTCGGCGCGACGCTCACGGCTGTTGTCACTTCGGAGCACAACACAACTGGATCATTTAATAGAGAACCGATGACAGGAGGACAGAGATGGAAGATGTATCATGTTTGGTGAGTTCCTGAGTTTGGCGAGACGTTATTAACAGAGACTCCTTCCCCCGCAGAGCGTCCAGGGACGTCTTCAGTAAACAATCATTACAGTCTGAGGTGAGAAGATGGACCTCCGAGACACTCATCAGAAATAATAACATCATCCACCTCTCAGCAGAGTGCTGGGATGAGATCCCATAATTACCCAGGACCCAGGCAGGGCTGGGGGAGACGAGGGGGGGGGAGACAAGGGGGGGGGGAGACGAGGGAGACGTGAGCGGCGGGGGGTGAGAGCAAACTGAGAGGGCCACCAAAAACAGAGAGGCCCTGGAGAGAGTGATGCTATATATAAACATGAAAACCAATAACACACACGGGCACACACACACTGTGTCCACACACACACACACACACACACACACACTGTGTCCACACACACTCTCATCATCCCACATGACACACATCACACACACAAACACTCTCTCTCTCTCTCTACACTTTCCCATTCTCTTCTGGTTCTCTGTGTAATGAGCAGTCCCACTCTCTCAGACCCCGACTCTGACCTGAGATGTGCTGATGAGACGCTTGAGCTCCAGGGAGAGGGAGAGGGAGAGGGAGGGGGAGAGGGAGAGGGAGAGGGAGAGGGAGAGGAGAGAGGGAGAGGGAGAGGGAGAAGGAGAGGGAGAGGGAGAGGGAGAGGGAGAGGGGAGGCTGAGCAGAGAGAGAGATGAGGGAGAGTGTATGTAAGAGGTAGAAGGAAGATGAAAGGACAGCAGCGATGGAGGACTTAAAGAGCAGGGTTAGAGAAAGGAGCAAGAACAAGGAGGAAGAGAGGAGAGGGAAAAGGGAAGGAAGGAAGGAAGAGAGGGAGGAGAGGTGCAGGCCGGACAACTGGCAACAGGTGGATTCTCTTGGGCAGGAAGTGACATCACAGAGGCTAGACCACAGGTCCGGCCAGGATAAATGATGCTAGGGGCTTTTGGGATGGCTGAGGGTATGTATGTGTGTGTGTGAGTGTGTGAGTGTGTGTGTGTGTGTGCGTGGCGTGTTGGTGTGGCTGGCGTGCAGAGAGGAGACCGTGTTGTGGTCGTCTACTCGTCTCATATTCCCACAGCTCCTCTCGATCACCAGCTCTGCCCCACTGAGTCAGCTAACATGGCCTGCAGCCCTGGGCCTAATAGTGTGGATATAATGAGTTTCTCCACAAGACTGCCGGCTGTGCTGCGACTGCACACACCATCACACCCTCCACACCCTCTCAGGAAATTGCAATTAGACTTTTTTCCCCTCCTTTTCTCGACGTGGAGTTTTGATCGCTGAAATGCCTGTTCAACATCACAGGTGGTGTGTAATCTAATTATCCCACGGCGAAGGAATGTGTGTGTGAGAAAGACTGTCTCTGTGTTGTGTGTGCATATGAACGTGTGTGTATGTATGTGTGTGTGTGTGCAAATGAACGTGTGTGTGTGTATGTTTGTGTGTGTGTGCAAATGAACGTGTGTGTGTGTATGTTTGTGTGTGTGTGCAAATGAACGTGTGTGTGTGTATGTGAGTGTGTGTGTGCATATGAACATGAAACCAATTATGTAGGAACATTAGAAGGATGTTGATGGTTGAGTCCATCTGTAGGTTCTTCAGGAGAAACTGCTAGGACAGGGGGTTCTTCAGGAGAAGGTTTGATATTGGCTGGCCGTGGCTGAACATGACTCAATCAAGGATCTACAATAGACCCTGATTCTGTTCAGTGTTTCTTTTTGATACCATTATTTTTTACGAAGCTGTTTCTATGGTGATTAACACTTAATGTTATGCAGCTGTGAGAATGTAGGCCTTAATGCATATAGGGATGACTGGGTGGGTAGAAAGGCCTTTCAGAGTCTTACATCAACGCAGGTTGTTGATATATGCTTGAAAAGGGCCGCTGGAGAGCATATGTACCCTGACATAGGCAGGCTAGCATAGGTACCCTGACACAGGAAGGCTAGCATAGGTACCCTGACACAGGAAGGCTAGCATAGGTACCCTAACACAGGAAGGCTAGCATAGGTACCCTAACACAGGAAGGCTAGCATAGGTACCCTAACACAGGAAGGCTAGCATAGGTACCCTAACACAGGAAGGCTAGCATAGGTACCCTAACACAGGAAGGCTAGCATAGGTACCCTAACACAGGAAGGCTAGCATAGGTACCCTAACACAGGAAGGCTAGCATAGGTACCCTGACACAGGAAGGCTAGCATAGGTACCCTGACACAGGAAGGCTAGCATAGGTACCCTAACACAGGAAGGCTAGCATAGGTATCCTAACACAGGAAGGCTAGCATAGGTACCCTAACACAGGAAGGCTAGCATAGGTACCCTGACACAGGAAGGCTAGCATAGGTACCCTGACACAGGAAGGCTAGCATAGGTACCCTAACACAGGAAGGCTAGCATAGGTACCCTAACACAGGAAGGCTAGCATAGGTACCCTGACACAGGAAGGCTAGCATAGGTACCCTGACACAGGAAGGCTAGCACAGGTACCCTAACACAGGAAGGCTAGCATAGGTACCCTGACACAGGAAGGCTAGCACATGTACCCGGCTCACCTGGGTGGATTTGTCACTGCTAGGTCACGCTGAGACAAGCAGGAAGCAGAACACTGACATCATCCATCAGACACCGTTTGCTCCCTTCAGAGGGTTACGAGCAAAGCCTAGTCACACTTGTGAATCAGCACACCAGCTCATTTGCTTTTTACAAAGTGATTAGCTGAACTAATAGCAGCTGAAAGTCAAGAAAACTACTTTTTTTTCAGCAGTTCCTTCCATTCGAGAGGAAATACCATCATTGTGATTTGAAGCATACACGTCAAGGGCAGCTAGAATTTCTATTAATATCTTGGCAATTGTTTTCTCTCTCTAAAGAGGAACACAATGCCATGTACAAGACCAAGTAACTGTTGGGCGTAAACTAAGACACAGAAAACATGAACTCAGAAATAACATGCCTTTTAGTCCGTATGCAAACAATATAGTCGTTCTTATCAAAACCTTCATAATCACTCACTTATGGAGGAAATGATTCACATACACTCACACCCACATGTAAACTCATACACTCACACACAGCTCTCCCTCTGCCCATCTGTGGTATCTGGCCCAGACCATGTCCTTTTCCCAAGGGGAGGAGGAGGGAGGAGGTCAGGGGAGAGAGAGAGAGAGAGAGAGAGAGAGAAGAGAGAGAGTAGAGGAGGGAGGAGAGGAAGGCGAGGGGAGAGAGAAGCGAGAGAGAGAGTCAGGGAGGAGGAGGAAGGCGAGGGGAGAGAGAGAGGAGCGAGAGAGAGAGTCAGGGAGGAGGAGGAAGGCGAGGGGAGAGAGAGAGAGGAGCGAGAGAGAGAGTCAGGGAGGAGGAGGAAGGCGAGGGGAGAGAGAGAGAGAGAGAGAGTCAGGGAGGAGGAGGAGAGCGCCTGTGTCTTTAAGAGGACTCAGGACCAGGGTCAGAGAGTTGGGAACATCGCCCTCCCTGGTTCTCATGACCCCTGGCCAGCCGAGGGGAGAGCAGCTCCTCTTGGGAGATGCAGTCATGAGGCAGGAAGTGGTCATGAGGCAGGAAGCTGTCATGAAGCAGGAAGGAGTCATGACATCCTGGTCCTCTGCCTGCTTGTTCCTCGTAGTGCTAGCGACGCGCTGGTGGGGTCTCAACTCTGAACACCATCATCTTCTGTACTTCTACACAGATGTGGATAACTCAGTGCTCAGAGCTGAGCAGGGCCACTACCTGGGACTCCAGGTGCGGTCAGGATTACATCACTCTGCATGTCTCTGGGCTGCCAGGCTGGACCAATCCCAACTGACCTCTTTCACTAAAGAAACATTGAGTCAACATGATGTTCTGTTGATTCTCTTTAGTCGTTACATCTCTGCCCTACAGTCCTGACAAATCCACAATCCCTGTGGAACAAATCAAAAGCGTGCTCTGGGTAGGGTCCACACACACACACACACACACACACACACACACACACACACACACACACACACACACACACACACACACACACACGCAAGCTCAAGGGACCACCAACTTCAAACCAGCTCTGCATAATCTCTGGCATGGCAGCCTTCCAGTAGATATTATTTCAAGAAATGAGCAATTACAGATAAGGCAGGATTGTTATAAATGAGATGGATCGCACTCTAGGGTCCTCCCCCGTCCACGGCCTTTCAGTATTCTGGGCTGTGAGACTGATGGGGGACAGAGAGAAGCCCGACTGAAGGCAGTCAAACACTGAAGGGAGGGAGAAGACCAGCTGTCCAGTTCCAGTAAGAACAGTTAACGCCAGTAACCGTGGTCTGAAGCTGGTGGGCAGGGCGCCAGCCTCCGTTAAAACAACATCATGAAGACAGACGTGATCCCAGTCCTGTGTTGGTCACCATGAGAGAGACCCCGGGAGAGACACTCCTCAGAAACCAGACGGGGTTTGAAGCCATCGAGGGTGAAGTCATCGAGTGACCCTGTTAAATAAGTAAGAGACCAGAGGACAACAGAAACGTGTTCTCTGGGAAGGTGCTGTGTGCAGGCTAGCTGGGAAGCTGCTGTGTGCAGGCTAGCAGATTACTGGTGTGATGATCAGTTTGCAGATACGGGGAGGTTTATTCTCAGGTTTATAATGCTGTCGTGAACAGCAGATAAGAGACTGGTTTATCAGGCGTTCACCCTTAGAGGCATGGACACAGGCTACACACGTCCACACAAACACAGGCACAAACACACACACGAACACATAGCTGCAATTTCACTACGTGCGTGTCACAGGTTAATCCCAGTCAGTGATAAAGTCTGCAGATTTATATCAGAAGATATAAACGTTCGTGTTTAGCGTGTTTAGCACACTCTTATATTAAACCACATCTATAGAGCCAACACACGTGTGTAATCAAAGACAAAATGAGGAACTGCATAGATTAGGTTAATTACCAAGAGAGAGAGAGAGAGAGAGAGAGAGAGAAGAGAGAGAGAGAGAGAGCGAGAGAGAGAGAGGGGGGGGGATGAGAGAGAGAGAGACAGAGGCAGACAGAGGGGGGACAGAGAGAGAGGGAGAGAGAGAGAGAGAGAGAGAGAGAGCCTTCCTCTAATTCTCTTGATTAGCAAAGGCAAAAAAAAGGTATACACACTGTGTATACTCAGTAATGGAACTTTACTACTAATATACTGAGCAGCACCTCAAGGTCATTTGAACAATTACAACACATCATTATGTAGCTGACCTACAGAGATGAGACACAAAGTCATTCTAATGAGACTAAATTACTTAACTAGTCAACTGTAAATAGATGTATTTTTGGATCCAGGCCCATGAACCCAGAATGTGAACGTAAGCATGGATGTATCTGGTGAAACAAGATGCCTGTATGGTTCGACACCACTAATCTGCCTTAATGATTTGGGGGTCTTAATGACTAAGTGCCATCACTGCATCTGAAACACTCATTAGCTGAAAATACTTAACCACCGTATATTAGTTGTTCTTTCTCTCTGTGCGTATTTCAGTTGTGTTTCTTTCCCCTCACTACAAACCTTGATCGACCCACAGGCAGCACAATAGGCTCTTTCCTATTTGTTCATGAAGCCGGTTTAATCACGACTTAGAGAACGCACGGGCTTCCTGTTAGTCAGCCAGCTATTCAACAGTGTTTCCAACGAAGTCTCTGGAAGGACACACCTGCTGTACCACTGCAAGGAACCCCACAGCACGACACAACCAAGGTCAGACATGGCAAGCTCCATGCATGCTGGGAAATATGAAAAGTATGATGCACGATCCAGCCAGGTTATCAACACAGCTCTGAGTAACACTGCCATGGTTTGCTCTGGAGATAAGAGACCAGAGGAGGCTTGTCATGAGGGCTGAGAGGGAGCTCTACCTGGTCCAAGGTGTGGTGGTGTAGAACTAACACACCCAGAAACCACCAGCTAGCAAAGCACCTGTGTCACCACATCTCAGTGTTTAGTAAACAACGCAGACGACACTGGAACAGACTGAAAACACGTCACCCAGAGAGTCCTCACAAGTCAACAGTTTCCATTTGTAAATGTGTGTATGTTTATCTGAAGGCTGGTGGGTGTTGATATGACGTGAACGATTCTCAACAGTTGCTAAGTGTAGTTTAATGGCGGAAGATAGCCACTAGATCCACTGACTTCAAAATACAATACAGACCATGTTTTACAGCAGTTTGTTTTATCTAAACTTAGGGAGTCAGATGGCTGAGCGATTAGGGAATCGGGCTACCAATCGGCAAGGTTGCCGGTTCGATTTCCAGCCCCGTGCTTACTGTAAGTCGCTCTGGATAAGAGCGTCTGCTAAATGACTAAATGTAAATGTAAACTTCATCTAACCCATTGAATCTTCCACTTTGATTAAATACATTTGTAAAAAAAAATATCCTGTGTTTATTCAATAGTTATACTCTAACTATACTATAGTTTTTACCATTATGAATCATTTGAGATTTCCTGAAATTGAGTGAGCTTTCGCATGTATAGCCAGAGTAACATGAGAAGAAGGATCAGGGAATTGCTAGACGTAGAGCCTATATTGGTATAAAGGGATTACTCTTCCCTGGCCAGCACAATCATGTGTAACACTTGTTTCTAATAACACGAGAAAACAACCAGGTGTTTCAGATTTAATCCCTTTGTCGAATCGTGAAGCTTCTATCATGTAATCAAAACAAGAGGACATTCTCTTTTTAGGCTACATGATTTATATTTAAATACGTATAGGAGCTATTTTTCCGAGTCTACATGTTTGAAGCCAATGTTTTTCAAAAACATACAACAATCAAACTATAAAGCAGACAGCGACGTTATACGGCAAACTAGATGAATGTAGTCGGTAATAAATATAACTTACCGTTAAATGCAAACAGAAGCGTCAGTGACAGCAGGGTGCCAAGTTTCCTGGTGTACATCTCCATAGTTCAGCACGCGCTTCAGTGAGTCTCAGCCGCGATCTCCACTCTGCTCCGGTCTCCCCGTTATCTACGCGCAGCTTCGCCCTGGGGACTTAAGCCTTCTTTCAAGTGTCTTGCTCAACCTCTTAACGGTGTGGCAGTAGTTGAGCTGTGCTCGGGATTCGTCGCTGTGTTAAGGTCCTGCCTTTCCAAGAAGATGATCTGGACGGCAGCTCCACTAGGTTTTCGTTATCGTTGGGTGTCGTTAGGCTAATCCAGTTTTTACACTAGAACGGAGCAAGTGTCCAAACCGTCGACATTTAGAGGTCCTCTTAGTCTCTCCGTTTTACGCTTCGTTGTGGCTGAAGCCGTTGGTGAGGAACAAGTTCGTAGTGAAAAACTCTTGGAAGTCTCACTTTGTGTTTCCGCTCCTGCCACGAGACACCTGTCCTCTAGTGACGCCCTGGAACTGTTCCCACGCACGCACCTCCCCGCGCGCCGGCAGGTGCTTTGTACAAAACAACGTGACCATGAAATTTGACACATTTTCGCAGGATTCCAAGACATAATAATAAAAAATCTACTATTTCCACAATTAGTTACGCATTTTAGCAGCAATTATGTCCAGACATTTAAATTTTTTTCAAAAAATATTCGATTTTTTTTTAAGGATTTTGAATTTTCTAAAAGGTTTTATAAAGGCAGCGTGACGTGCATTACATTAATCTACATTATGTGGACTGGTCATTGTTCAGAAGATGATTCAGTTTGGCCTTTGAGGATTGAGGGATAGGGAAATAAAGAATCTACCATTATATTAATCAATAGTATACGTTCCAGGAATGTACATGCAGTCTTAGGATATAGTTTGATTTTATAATAAGATAATGTAAGTAGTTGGACCCATACTTTAAATCGTGCAAAAATAAAATAGGAATGGCCCATTTTTATTATATAAATAGACCGTTGCATGTTTGTTAAACCCTAAAACTGTAAAAAGAAAAGTAAAAAATCAGTTACTCTATTTGGTCTCTATCTTGAGACAACATGTCATGCTCTATAGTGCTTTTGGTGTTCTTAGTTGGCTAATTCAAAGAAACAAGTCTCGGTGTGTTGACAGGCGAGGGGGGGGGCGGCCCCCCTCCAGCACTTAGTCGCTCCGGAGAAGCGGCGCGTGGCGACAGCCTCGCCCTCAGAGGTGAGGACGGGCCTCGCTGCCTTTCTCCCGGGCCAGACGGTTGCCGTGGAGACGGCGGTGAGGCTAATACGGGAGGACTGTTCAATTATTAGAGGGGAGGGAGGCTCACTTCACTGATTAAATCACAAGAGTCTGGAGTCACATACTATATGTATAAGAGTTCTCCGTGTAGCTGTTCTGGTCTGCGAGCAAACCGCTCTTGAAGTGCGCTGAGGGTGTTTGGAGGTGTCAGCCATGATGGCGGCAGGCGCTTCTCTTCATTTATTTAATGCTTTGGACTCTGAGCGGAGCCTCAACCAGTCTGTGAGGGTGTTGGAAGAGATGAACTCTTTAATGACTCATTTCTTTCGGGGCAGAGTGACACATGTTTATGTGTGGATCGTCACAAAACCTTGATGTCATTGTCAGGCCTCTTAGCTACTGTAATGTTGAGGCTGTTAGCTACTATAGACATTAGCTGCACCTGAGGGATGTAATATTCTCCGTAAACAAACACAAACTGTCTGTACAGGCCAAGGCCAGGGTGAGAGGGGTCATGCGTGGCTTGTCAGTCACTTCAACTGTGCTTGTAGGTGTCATTCCAGGGTCCTGTGAGTTGGTGTGAGAATTAGGAAAGCGGCAAAGCATGTGTCACCTGACACATGAACACACAGCAGAAAACAGACACACAAAAGCAGTCATCTGGAGACGCTACCTAGATAAGGTGTATCAAAGCACACAACGGTCACACACATTCCAAATCCTTACATAATACTTTCCTGAATTATGAATCTGCAATAAGGATAATATATCTTGTATTTGCAGACTACTGATTCATTATTGTGCTTCACAACTGTTCCGCATGCTGATTCAAGAATGGCTCTCTAGTGCCACCTTGTGGGTGTTCTGGTGCATTACGCCCGCGTCCATCCTCAGGGCAGCTGAAACACAGGACTCACCAACACACCCGCAGTTTATGCAGTGAACCCTGCTAAAATTCAGTAAAAATGTTTTCAAATACCTAGAACCCGTCCCTCTTTCCCCTAGATGTATTCAACACCTCCCCTGTACTTTGTGCGTTAGGTTGACGTGTTAATAAGCCCAGGATCCAGCAGGGAGCAGGGGAGGGGTGAGCCACATTCTCAGAGAGTGGCAAACAGCGGTCAGGGTCTCATTTATTTGTTTTTAAAACATGTAAACATACTGTGACAAGACTGGGACCTCAAAGCAAATCATACAGAAAGACACGGTGTGGAACAAAAACAATAAAAAAAACGTTTCATATACAAAAAAAGATATTTTAAATGTAATATGTTTGCAAAGGCTGGAATGCATTGACAACATCAATATATATTCTTAAATATATATATATTTTTTCTATAGAGATAAATTCAGTATTTATGTATTCTTTCAGGTTTCCCAGACAGATAGCTTGTTTTCTTTAAAGTCATGTAATCCCTTCCTGGCAACACCAAACGTACGAGCCTGAGAGAGCTAGGTGGTGCCCCAGCCCCCCAGCCCCCCGGCCCCCCCAGCCCCCCAGCCCCCAGAGCACACCCGCTACATCCTGGAGCGCTCGGTGGGCCCCCAGCCCCCCAGCCCCCCGGCCCCCCACCGCTACATCCTGGAGAGGTAGGGGCACTCTCTCTCAGTCCCTGATAAGACCAGTATCACCTTCGAGGAAACAGGAGGTGACCATGGCTCTCTGTCCACACAACAGCACTCACAACTCAGACACTCAGCTTAAAGCAGGCTCTTGGGTTGCCATGTCTCAAATAATAATTGCCACAATTTGCGCGAAAGATGCGACGGATTTTCACTAATAACTGACCAACCAATAGTTGAACAGAAACTAAAGTTGTCTTGCTGCAAAGACAACAATCTAAAAGGAAAGATACAATTTTAATCCAGCCAGCTACGATACAATCTGCAGCCCGTTTTCAACCTCTAACCAGCGGATCAGTTCAGTGCTGTTTTGTGGACATAAAAGTTCTTGTAGCTCTCTCTGACCCTCTCTCTTTAAATACTTTGAGTTCATACTTCAGTCAAAAGAGTGAAACTAGGAGGACTAGAGTATCTCTTTGCTGTTATACTTTAGGGAGTATCCCACAGCCACCTCCATACACTCCAGCAGAGACCCTGCGGACAGGAAGTCCAGCTCTACCTCGATGAACTTGATATAGACGGCCGAGCTATGGTGGGTGGAGGCGTGTGTCGAGGCGTCTCCCCCCCGCCCCGCGCTGCTGCAGTTCCCCTGAAGGAAGCGAGTGACGGCTGAGGGTTCGTCTCGTCCAAAGTGCTTCCCTGAGCTCTGAAAGTGCTGGAACAGACACTGCTGTAGGGTCCTCTCCTCGGCCACGCCCAGGTAACAGTACGTCACCCTGGTGTCTGTCCTGCCCCGCCCCCCCTCCTCCCCGTCCCCCGTGGTCCCGTCCCCCAGGCTCAGGCGAGTCAGAGTCGGAGTCATCGTCCTGCTGCGAGGACGCCACGCCCATGTGGTCCAGCAGCAGCGAGGTCTCCTCGTAGCCGACAGCGTAGAGGCCGTAAGTCTTGGGGATCCCCCCAGGGAGGAGGTACTGGGACGTCCCGTTACTGCAGCCCGTCACTCTGGACTGGGCGATGGGGATCCACTCCACCTCCATGTGGAGCTCCAGACAGCGAGCCTCGCTGATGGTGATGTCCAGATACTTGTAGTAAACATTCTTCCAGTTCATCTTCTGAACCTTGGTCATGATGATGCGTCCCTCGGGCTTCTCTGGGTTGAAGTACTCCCTCAGCCTCTTCCCCAGGGGCACCTGGGAGCTGATCTCAGCGTAGTGGTAGCGGATGTCTTCACGCCACCGCGTGTTGTACCCCACCCCGAAGATGGCCAGCTTGTTGGACAGGTGCAGGCGGGAGAAGTCCGTCCAGGTCTGGAAGTGTTCCCACTTGAGCTGCACCGACTCCAGGATACGAGTCACATTCTGCATCCCCTCCTTTTTTCTGGGGAGAGAGAGAGAGAGAATAAGGTTGAAAAAACATTTAAACAAACAATACGACATACACACAACGCATGCCGTCGGTGAGGCGTGATGCAGGCGAGGCGTGGTGGACTCACTGCGTGGACGGAGACGGCTCGGGTCTTAGGGGCGGGACTTTGATCTTGGGCAGCTGGATCTCCTCTGAACAGGAAAACACATAAGATGGTCAAACATCCATACATCTAACATCATACATCTAACCCTAACCAGCAGTGAAGACATCAATACAGCGTTTTCAAGCAGGAGGCACAGCTCAGGGGCAGAAGTCGTCATCTAACGACCGATCTAGAAGTCGCAGGTTCAAATCCCCCTTTACCCACCACTCCAGACAAAACCGTTAAATAAACACGTGTAATGATCCTAATAAAGAGTCCCCACCCCCACCTCACCACCTCCATGTCCCCACCCCCACATCTCACCAGCCTCCATGTCCCCGTCCTGGAAGGCTGAGGACAGGACCTGTGTGCACCAGTCCTCCTGTGACAGGTCCTCCATGGTGCTGCTGTCTGACTCCATCTCCTGGTACAGACCGCTGCTGTTGATGAGGACCGGGGCGCAGCTCTGGGAGTCCCAGCCCCCCTGGCCGAACACCTTCTCCAGCTGCTCCAGAGAGTAGCTGCTCTTCCTCTTCCCGATGCCGTGCTCCTTCACTCGGCTGTAGCAGCGACGCAGAGTCTGCGGGAACACGGGAGAGACGGCTCAGTGGGTGTGTCTAGTGCTTAGGGAGGTTTGGTGTGGCTTAGTGGGTAGAGTGTTTAGCTGCAGATCGAGAGGACGCAGGTTTGAACCCCCTGAGTGAATTTATTGTAATTATTGGTACTTTATACTAGTCATTTAGCAAACACCTGTGCTTGTATCGTGAGTGAGATATTTCCACTCACTGTTACGATGAGTTATGGGACATATGGCAGATGTAACCTGTTGGAATATGTGTCTGGGTGTTCATTTAAAGCAGAGGTCTTCAACCCTGGTCCTCAGGGACCCCCTGTTCTGCACGTTTTAGATGTTTCCCTGCTCCAACACACCTGATTCAAATGAATGGGACGTTATCTAGTTATGCAGAAGCCTGTTAACGACCATTCATTTGAATCCGGTGTGTTGGAGCAGGAAAACGTGCAGGACAGGGTGCCCTGAGGACCAGGGTTGAAGACCTCTGATTTAAAGGTTGGTACAGTAGTTAGCAATAGAAAAGTCTATAGTGGACTCTTACTATCTTCGCAAGGAAGGCGCCAGTTACCACATTGTTTTAGCGTTATATTGTTACATGACAATCATCCAGGCTACCCTAGGAACAACAGCAGCTATCTGTAAAGGACCGACACGTTCAAGTTTCACAAACCTAATGATTCCTGTATTGTGTGTTTGCTAGCAAGATGCCAGAAGCTAGCTAACTACTACTACTTGAAAGCTAGCTATTTACATGTTGTGACCATTCGAGACGTAGCTAGCTAGCTACTTTGACTTCTAGCTACCAGCTAGCTACCCATTTAGCACGCTAGTTCCTATTTCCTGCTAATACATATCTGTATATGTTACCTTCATCCTCTCCCTGCATTGGGATGGGGTCCTCTCGTACCCCAGCTCTGCCAGGGCTCTCGATACCCGCTCGTACATGGCAGGGCCGGGAGCCTTGCCCCGAGAACACGGTACCAGCCACCTCCAGCTGCTGCATCCGTGCCTCTGTCAGTCTCTCGTTGCCCCACACCGCAATAAGGGCGTTTGTTTCGGATGGAGTCCAAGACATCCCTCGGCAAGCAGCGAAATTGTTTGAGGATGAAGCCAGTCCACTTCGGCCTGCGCTCCCACACACCGACAAACCCGCGTTGAGAGGAGAAAATCGATTAGGTGTGGAAGGATTAGAAAGATATTGGTTGCTGTCGCTTAAATCCTCTGATTCAGGTGATGGTACCTCCGTTTTTGGTATCTTCAGCGGCGTCGATATCTCGGGAGAATGATCAGCGTTCCTGGGCGCTGCCATCTTGCTTCTGTTGCTAAGGGGAGGGGGATGGGAGTGGAGGGACGTAATCTTTTCCCCTTTGATGACGTCTTCCGTGAGTGAATATGATTTCAGTGGGGCTCTTCAGAATTAATGAACTCATTTAATAAAATAGGCTTCCGATGAAGGAACAAATTCAGCTTCCAACTAAAAATAATAAGAACAAATTAGGCCATATGTCCAATCTAGCTGTTCAGAGCCAATCGTAGATTTTAAATTCATTATTAGCCTATTTTATTTTTTTAAGTTTAAACAAAGTCAAGTAGCCTATACTGCAGGGCTGCATCTATTTTGTTTATATTTCTCTTCCAGTATTATTCTGGGAAATCGTCACTGACTGTGAAACAGCCCACTGCATCTAAATTTCGGATTTTATCTCAACAGGATAGGCCTATTATGGGAATGTGGACAAAACAGACCCTCATCTGATTTCAACAATATCGTTAAAAGAAAGACGGGTATCAACGTATAGGCGACAGTCCGTGTCACCAAAAAAGACGGTCAATAAACGGGAAAGGTGAGAGTGTCCGGTCCTGCCCTCTCGCCTCGCGAGTCATCTACGGGGGGTTAGAGGTGGAGGAGTCCTCATCCCATCAACATACATCGAGTTGATGCAGAATTCATCTTTGTTGAGAGACGGAGTATAATTGGACTTCCTCTTAGATATCTTCAGTTGAATCCTGACGCTTCTCCAGCTGTCCGTTGTGAGCTCGAGCCCAGAGGTTATGACCTGGTCTGAGGAACATTCTCCATCTTTGACAAGATGCGAGTTCTGTGTTTGATAAAGGTCAGGGACAGGAGAAGACGAGACGACTGGACACTCTGATCCATCAGGACTGCTGTCACACTCAAAACGTTACATCCTAACGCGAAACTTGATCTGTCAATGAAGACAACTTTTAAAATCGTTTTTAAATATAGTCTGTGTATGAGGTAACTTCATGGCTTGTGATTTTGATCAAAATGTGTTTGGTGTTTCATCATAATTGTGAAATCTCTTAGTCCTGATAGAAGAGCTCTAGACCTCAGAACACAGGGCTCGTGTTTTCTGGCTCCGTGATTGGCTATTTGCTCATGCAAATCTGTACAAAAGACTCTGATCTGTTAATCTATGCACCATTAAAAGGTCCCTATTATAGTCTATATACATGCACAGACATAACCAAAGAATAATGTGATGATGTCTATATTTGTGCTTGTTCTGGATAAATACATCACCATGCAGTACTGAAGGCTAAGGTCCTATTAACTGAAGTTTGAAGACAGATCACTTTGTAATTATAGAGAGGTAGTCATCATAAGCTTAAAGATGACTTTGGAATTTTAAGTTTCACGTGGCCAATGCTCGGCATACATTCTATTCACGTGTACTTTTTATTCAAATGATATATTCCTAAGAGATTGGATTTGATTAAGTGGGAAGGATATCACACTTGAATATTATAATGCTTATTTTTAATCAGCTATCGTGTGCTGTGTCTGGGAGGTGTGTATGTGCAGGTGTGGAACTGGTTTGCAGTAAATTTATGTTATCTTATGATTTTCTTGCAGAAAATTGCATGTTTTGATCACTTCTATATTTTTCTAATCAGGCCACTTTCTCCACATGCTCCCGCTGGCGGAACAACATTATTAACCCTACACATTAATATTTTCACATTTGCATATTCCAACCCCATCACCTCTATCAATGCTATACTCCCTCGGGTCGTATATCTCCGACAAAGCAGAGGGGCTGATTTTGCGGTGTTCTTTTTGTCTCCTTCATCACAGCTCGTAATAAAAAGGTCTTACGTCTTCATTAACAGTAGATTGGGAACTATAATTGTTGAGATTTTTATCCATAGCTTTTACTTAGCCTAGCCTACACGATGCTTAATGGGTTGCGCAGAAAGCAAAACAAATATCACTGAAAAACACATATCCATAAATACAGACAATTATTGGAAATTGGTACATTTGGCACATCTGTAGGTCTGCATGCGCAGTCAACAACAGTAAACAATTTCCTGGTTTGTTGATGAATTCCATGGTAACCCATGAGCGTGTCACAGATGTGCTGGTCACCCGCGAGCCACTGTGTTTCAGGCAGTGCCAAGTTGCCAAGGAAACCTTCAGTCACTTATCCTGCGTTTGTAAAAACATTTATCAAAGCTCCACGCATTCTCAAGTCTTCTCAGTAATCGGTAACAACAAAACAAAACAGGATTTCAGAACCAACGACTGCAAAAGTGCCAGAATGACACAAATCGTGCCTCCTTGGTTGAAAAAGCGCGCTAAAGTGCCGTAAAGAGTGGCGAATTACAAGAGAAAATCCGATAACGTGCTCAATGAGTGCCCTTCTAATGCCCTTACAGTGCCTACATGGTTTAAAAATTGCTCTCTAGAGTGGTGAATATGAGAGAAAGTGCCTTATTGGCTGCTCTTTACATAGGAAAACAATTATTGAGTGCCCTCTATGGTAACCCTTCATACAATGAATTATGATGATGTGCCCTCTAGAGCAAGAAATGTGCCCTTTTAATTTTTTCGGCCCCTGCCCTTCAAACAGTCTGAGTCCGCCACTGGACACAAACATGTGGTAATTGAGGAGATGATAACTATTCATTATTTCTCTCTTTTCTCCGTCTTTTCCTACATGTAACTGTTGGACTGGGGAGTTCATGTAACTGTTGGACTGGATAGTTCTGAGTGTGTCATCGGTATTCGTGGATCCATGGATTGGGTTTTTATCTCGTTCTCTTCCGCTGAGTGCTCGGTATCGAATCATAATCGTGCGCGTGTGAACGGTAATTGCGCGCGGTCGTCGCCAGCGTTGATTGCCGCACCTGCAGTGAAAACACGAGGCTGGAGACACTCACGGTATAAATATAAGTAGAAGCAAGCAGCAGTTGTTGGGAGATGAATATAGTCTAAGAACAATTGACTGATGACTTTATGAGTTTGCACGAGTTAATATCCTGCTCCAACCTGACACTTGTCTCTTGATGTGTCATTTAGTCTTTTTTGAATTTTGAAACATCTAGAAAAAGACTTAGAATTTATGCAATATTATTACATTTGAGTGTGAGAAATGCTGTATGTGTTAAAATTAAGCAGCAAAGTTTGTCTACGGAAGCTTCACAGCAGTGTGTGAATTATTTAAACAAATTAAAATGACATCACACGCCAAATAAATTCATTCGCCTCCTACTCCTGCCAATTAAGAACGACTCTTGGCCCGTCGTTTCTTCCCATCGCCACGTCCTCAAACAAAAGGACCCTGTCAAACCCCGATCAACCCCACGCCCCCCCCCCGATCAACCCCACGCCCCACCCCCCCCCGATAAACCCCACGCCATAAACCTCACACATCCCTCCAGCCACACCGTCCCAACCAGCATTTACCTCCGTGACTTCCCCCAGCTGAGCCCTCCCTCGGGACCCCCCACCCAGCTCTACCCGCCCCCAGGCTCCCCTGGCCCAGGTGTTCTCCTCAGCCCAGACGGAGGGGTAATTCGGCCCGGCGCATCCCAGCACACGTGCCCCCTCATCAGCCAGGCCCTCCCAGGAGCCGAGCCTTCAACATTAAACACTGTCTCATTAGCTGCACGAGGACGAGACGACACCCTAATGAGAGATGGTGTAACGACCCAAAACATCTGATCTCCAACCCGTGCCAAACAAAACATCAGGTACGCTCAGGGTCATGGCCAAATCAAGACCGCCCCGGTGCCTGGTATGCATGGGATGAGGAGGAGGGAGGATGAGAGGTGAGGGGGGAGGGGGAGGGGGGGAGGGGAACAGGGATAGGATAGGGATGATTATAGGGTGGAGGAGAGTGAGATGGAGAGTGAGGAGTATCGGTGATAGGAACCTGATGTGACTTTGAGAGTGTGGACTTTGCGATTCCATTCCTTTTCTCTTCTACGTTTTTGACCGTGTCTTATTCAATGGGCTTATCTTTTCTTCTTCTCTTTCTCTTTTTTGCTGTTAGGCTGCGAGGATAATCTTCTTCGCCGTTTTTTCCTTCTCTTCTCTTTTCCTGCTTCTCTCATTTCTTCTCCTTTTTCTGTCTCTTTCTCTTTACTGTGCTACTACCATCATGCTTCTCGTTTGTGCTCCTTTCTTTTCTTGCATACTTCTCTTATGTACTTCTTCTGCTTCTCTTCCATCCTTTTTTCTTCTCTTCGTCTGTTTCTTTCAGTTCCTCCTTCATCTGTCTCCGAACATTTTACAGTTTGTCTGTCTCTTCTCCTTTCTTCTTCCTCTTCTCTTCTTCCCTTTTCTTTCTGTTCTCTTCTCTGTCTCGCTTCTCCCTTTTTTCTTCTCTTCCTCTTTAAACAATGCATTACTCTTCCTCGTTTTCTTTCCATTGTCACGGGCTGTTTCTTTCCCTCCTCTTCACTTCCACTTACTTTCCCTTACTTCCCTTTCGCCTTCTCCCCGACGCCGTCCTTTCTTCCTGCTCGCTCTTTCCCTTTTTTTCCCTTTCCGATTTTCTTTTTTCCCTGTGCTTCTTCACAGTGATTTGTTTCAGCAAGTTCAAAAAAATTGTTTGTATTTAATGGTATTTTATGGACAGAGCTACAACAATGAACTTAATTAATAATTTAACCACAAATACTTGAGATAAGATGACACTTGAATTAAGAAATAAAAGACAATTAACAAATAATAAACATATAATATAAACAGGCAAGGCACTATTCATTATATTTAACTCCCAAAGACAGATTTTGTATTAGGGTTTATTCCACAGCTAATTAGCATCTCATAAATGATGAATCAGAAGTCAGGTAATTGGCTGGTAATGATGACTTTACCACATCAGCACCAAATCCTGTATCGTGTTCCTCACGACCTCACCTCCCTGCACGCAGCCTTTGTCTGTTCTGGAATATTCTCTCCGTAACTATTTTACAGAGAATGTAGAAGACAAAAAATATATATCAGCAAATAAGGTTAAAATAAAGTTGACCAAAAGACTACAGTACTGAACGACTGAATTACCACGTAAAGGAACTAATAACACTTTGACAACTCGTGCAAACAACAATCCCTAATGGTTCTTGTAACGCGAGCACTTGCAGTACAGCTTCAACATGGCCCTCTTCTCCTAGTCAGCAACTCCTATTGAGACAGTTAATTGCAACCTTCCGCTCCATTGAATACAATTATTCCCTTGGATGTCAAATCCAGGGGGGGGAGGAGAAGAAAGATTGCAGAAGAGAATGAAAGATCCCCACTGGTCATTGTGTTTTGATAACACGGCTCTCTCTCAAGTGTCCGAGATGGCGATTGATGTCGTCGATTAGATCTGTCAGGAGTGTGAGTGATAAGGGCTCGCTCCGTGGCCTGGATGGAGGCAGGGAGGATCCCGGGGGCCCCCAGTGGTCAGCCCCCTGTCCCCCCTCTTCAGCCCCCTGTCCCCCCTCTTCAGCCCGCCTGTCCCCCCTCTTCCAGGACCACAGATGTGGGGCAGCTATGAGGCCCGGCCCTCTGGTCTGACCACACGCTCAAACTACTCCATTACCCCGCCGGCAGCTGTCTCGCTCTGGAGCGCTTTCACACGTCCTCCCTCCTCTGACCATCCTCCCTCCTCTGACCACTATCACCATCCTCCCTCCTCTGACCACTATCACCATCCTCCCTCCTCTGACCACTATCACCATCCTCCCCCCTCTGACCACTACATCACCCCATCCTCCTCCTCTGACCACTATCACGATCACCATCCTCCCTCCTCTGACCACTATCACCATCCTCCCTCCTCTGACTCACTATCACCATCCTCCCTCCTCTGACCACTATCACCATCCTCCCCTCCTCTGTCCACTATCACCATCCTCTCCCCTGCTCTGAGCACTATCACCATCCTCCCTCCTCCTGACCACTATCACCATCCTCGCATGTCCTCTGCCCTATCGAACCACGATGCATCGACCATCCTCCCGAGCGGCGCACACATCAACTAGCACGACCAGTCCGGTCCCGCATCCTCATCAAGCTAGATCCTGCCCTCCTCCTGTCCTCGCCCCGTGTCCGCTCCTGTCCAGTCACCTGTCCCACACCTGCCCTCCCCTGCTCACCTGTCCTCCCCTGTCCTCGCCCCCCTGTCCCCTGTCGGCACTGAAATCCCTGAAACAGACAACCTGCCGTCACCCCCGTCTCCTGTCCTCCTGAACCCCCTGCATGGTAATTCTCTGTCAGCTGTGTAGTAATGAGCTTGCCTGGTGAGTGAGAATTGGCCTGCTCACTGTCTCCTTACTTGCGATGATTGATAACTGCAATAAAGACTGGAGTTCTCAGTGAGTGTATATTCCGGCCATCCGATCTTATCTGTGCTTGCTGAGTGGCCCCAATTAATCTTTTACCATCGAAGTCACAGCTTACAGTCGGGCTGTCTAACCCTGTGACAGTCGGTTTGTCCCCAACGCTTCTTAATGGTGAAATATGATACCTGCAGTGATATTGGTAAAACTTGTGTCAATTATGGGGCGGTGGGGGGGGGTGTGGATAGTGACAGTTGAGTCTAATGAATCATCCGGATCCCAGGCAGAAGCTGAACGCTGAAGCTGGGGCTGTTTCTCTTTGTTGGGGTTCTGGGGTTCAGTGTTGGCGTGGCTCTCTGATGTCATGACATTCTCCTCGGGGTGAAAGGTCTTTCGCCAAAATGTCACCAGCTGGCAAATGACTCCTTACAGCTCATCACCCCTCCGCCCCTCCGCCCACCCCTCCACCCACCACCCCTCCACCCGTCCAGCCTCCATCCCACCCACCAACGTGTGTGTGTGTGTGTGGTGTGTGAGGGGCACGCTGGTCGCAGAGGTGTCCTGCTGTGAGCCTAATGAAGAGGAGCAAGGAGCAGAGCTGTTCCCCTGGAGCACAGTGGGGGGGCTGGATATCCTCTCCTCAGCCCACGCCCTCCCCCTCTCCTCATCCCTCCCCCTCTCCCCCCCCTGCCTCTCTGTCTCAGTAATGTGGCTGCACATGTGGCCCATGCCCATCACAATCATGTGTGTGTGTGTGTGTGTGTGTGTGTGGTAGCAGGTATTATATGTGTCTGTTTGTTTATGTTGGTGTGTGTTGTGGGCGTAGATACAAGGGCAGAGTGTTTTTGTATAAATAGGTTTGTAGTTAGTTACTTGTGCCTTTATATGTTTGTGTCTCTCGGTGAGTAACCGTGGTTACTGTGGGGGGGACCAAGCCAACTCCAGATCACCCTTCTGATGGAAAACTGCTTTCAAACCGGTCAAGAGAGTACCACTGACAGACAACCCTTCTCATTCTGGCTTAGTCACCACACTTTCTATAGAACTGATTGAACATAGGGCTTTCTAAGTGGCATGAACAAATCTCCACACACACACGCACACCACACACACACACGCACACACACACCACACACGCACACACACTGTTGCCAGTGTTAGTCCACCCTTGCTTGTAGTGCTGATGTAATCCCAGCGGTAATTGCGTTTGCGGTGCGCTGGGAGTGTTGGAGTGGCTCGTGCGTCCTGCGGCCCAGCGGACTGCAGAGCTCTTCACCTCCAGCGCCTCAGTGAGGGTCAGGAGCTCCTGTCTGCTCACCGCCTCACATCCTGTCTAATCCCCTGCTCACTTCCTGACGCAGGGCTGCACTGATTATGACTGCTGATTATTCTGTCCTTCATGTCGACATTCTGCTCTATTTGAAATGGACAGCTGAGTCTGTAGAATGTGACACGTGTTCTAAGATAATCGAGGGATGTGAGCGATCTCTTCTGGAGGTTGCGGAGGTCGTGTATTGGTGAGAGATCCGTGATGGATCTGTTTTGTCCTTGAAAAGATTCTTACTCTTGGAAATGGTCTTATTGTAGTATTGGAAACGTGTATAGAATACAGGGACATTAAGCCCTTATATATAGAGAATCTGACTTTAAACATCAGTGGAATGTCCGCCCGTCTCCCTCTCCCTCTCCCTCTCCCTCTCCCTCTCCCTCTCCCTCTCCCTCTCCCTCTCCCTCTCCCTCTCCCTCTCCCATCTCCCTCTCCCTCTCACCTCTCCCTCTCCCTCTCACTCTCCACTCTCCCTCTCCCTCTCCCTCTCCCTCTCCCTCTCCCTCTCCCTCTCTCCCTCCCTCTCTCCCTCCCTCTCACTCTCTCCCTTTGAAGTCTCTTCTATTGGACTTCCACACTTCAAAGGAGCGTTCCTTCATCCCTCCTCCCTCCATCTCTGCTGGCATCTCCATCTCCACATCCTCTTCATTAACTCCGACCTCTTTGTTTGCAAGGGGGGGACCCCAGATGATGCCCACATGAGTCGTCCATCACCCCTGACACCCCCCCCCACCAGGCGCACCCCACCAGGCACTGCTTACTCAGGCAGGATGCGGCCCCCGGCATGCGGGCCCTGGGCTTGGGGCGTACGGGCCCAGGCAGCCTCTCTCCTGTGTGTCTCTAATGTGCTAATAAAGAGGGCAGGATTCCCCGTGGTAACGACTCTCCAGGGGCATGCTGGGGTAATTAAAGGCCTGCCTCTTTCTGTGAGCTGTAATCACTCAAAGTCAGGGAACATGCGTGTGTTATCCTGCACGTGTCATCATGTCGTACATGTATGATCATATTATGCATGTATGAACACGTTGGGAATATTTTGAAAAGGAAACTGCATGTGTAGAAGACCTGTGGAGGAACACGCACGGTCATGTTGAGGAAGTCATCTTCTGCAGGAAGTGGATATTGATGGATATTAGAAGCTCTCGACCCCTCCTGCCTTCTTGTTTGGTGGTTTTAAACACTGTAACTGGGGGCTTCACAGACAGACTGGTATGAGTTTCTCAGTGACAGAGGGGGGGGGGTCGGGGAGCCGTGGGGGACCCCTCTCTGAAGGAACGAATACCATCCTGTTCCTTTCTTTGTCCTTTAATGAGTGTGTCAAATGCCTGTGTGTGTGTGTGTGTGTGGCTGATGGCCCTTAACATCTTCAGTCAAACTATTTTGTCAGTTCAAGAAGGATGAAGCAGTTGTGTCCCCTCATGCCCCTCGTGTTCCCCTCATGCCCCTCGTGTTCCTCGTGTTCCCCTCATGCCGCTCATGTTCCCCTCATGCCCCTCGTGTTCACGTCCTGTGTCCTCACATGAGGGCACAAACACAACGTCTCACTAGTCTGTTGAACTCCCCGTGTACCTCGGACTCGGCATCCACACGTCCCTCAGACATGACAGAGTGACGAGCAGAGTCATGTGCTGTTCACTGGTACTTGCTGTGTTTTCTAGCTGTACAGTAACAATCCAGAGGAGTTTGAGTTTCTAAATAATACACACCCTCCAGTACAGCTCTACACCAGTCTAACCCTAACCACTCACGAGGTAGGTCGAGTGACGACTCACAAGCCTGGTTTGAACTCCATAAACGTTCTCGAGGATGTTGTTGTAATTATGTTTAGGGACTCGGTTTAGTGGAGCACATTCTCAGACGAGTCCTAAAACCACGAGCCACTGATCAAAACCCCGTTCACCACAGCCGGCTCAGAGCGTCCCACAAACATCACAGGTGTCGCCTCTGAAGCACCCTATAAAAGCCTTCCTCTCCCTCCCCCAGGAGAACACCTCCAGACACTGTAAACCCCAGCTTCAGATCGCACACGGAAGACATGCAAACATCTTCATTAGGGCCGTGACACTTCCTCCAAGCCCATGATTAGCCCAGCAGTGGGCGGCCTGGCCGGCTGGCTTCAGCCTGAGAGGGGAGAGACAGGACTCTGTGGAGGACAGACTGTGTGAGGGTCTCAGGGTCTCAGGAGAGGAGGACAGACTCAGGAGGCTGTGTGAGGGTCTCAGGAGAGAAGGACAGACTCAGGAGGCTGTGTGGGGGTCAGGAGAGGACAACTCAGGAGGCTGTGTGAGGGTCTCAGGGTCTCAGGAGAGGACAGATCAGGAGGCTGTGTGAGGGTCTCAGGAGAGAAGGACAGACTCAGGAGGCTGTGTGAGGGTCTCAGGGTCTCAGGAGAGAGGACAGACTCAGGAGGCTGTGTGAGGGTCTCAGGGTCTCAGGAGAGGACAGACTCAGGAGGTGGTGAGGGTCTCAGGAGAGGACAGACTCAGGAGGCTGTGTGAGGGTCTCAGGAGAGGACAGACTCAGGAGGCTGTGTGAGGGGCTCAGGAGAGGACAGACTCAGGAGGCTGTGTCAGGGTCTCAGGAGAGAGGACGACTCAGGAGGCTGTGTGAGGGTCAGGAGAGGACAGACTAGGAGCTGTGTGAGGGTCTCAGGGTCTCAGGAGAGGAGGGGGAGGAGGGGGAGGGGGAGGGGAGGAGGGAGGAGGGAGGAGGGGAGGAGGGAGGAGGGAGGAGGGAGGAGGGGGAGGGGGAGGGGGAGGGGGAGGGGGGAGGGGGAGGGGGAGGGGGGAGAGGGGGAGGGGGAGGGGGAGGAGGGAGGAGGGAGGAGGGAGGAGGGAGGAGGAGGAGGGGGGGGATAGTGTTGGTTATGGAAGGCTTTGTTGGAGGTTCGCTGTCTGATAAGACCCTGCCCCCTGCCCCGACACCCCCTGAGTCCCCGTACACACACACACACAACACACACACACACACACACACACACACAACACACACACACACACACCACACACACAACACCGCCCCGGTGGTGGGCTGTGAAATGGACATCAGAAAGAGGGAAGACAGGAGCAGGAGGGAGTGGGAGGTGTGGTGTGTGTGTGTGTGTGTGTGTGTGTGTGTGTGTGTGTGTGTGTGGTGTGTGTGTGTGTGTGTGTGTGTGTGTTCATGGGGCGAAGCGGTTTAGCTCTCACAATATGCCGTCATGGATTGTGCCGACAGGAATATTCTGGAATGATCAGGAATATTCTGGAACAAAATGTAACATTGTTTAGAACATTATCGAAAAATGAATCATTTTTTGTTTTCCTAAAATAATCCAAGACATCAGTCTTTCCAATTAAAAAAGTTTTGCTTCATCTTATGCTAGAATTGTTACCCAAAGTAAAACTCTGATAGTCTGATAGTTAGTTTCACCAAAAAACAATACCAAGTCCACAATAGTTATCAACCATAACGAGCTAAACCAACATGTCTGGATCCAGCTCTTCTGAGACCCTGCCCAGTGTAGACACAGCTAACCAAGCGAGGGCCGAGCACTGGAGGGAAAAATAAATGAGAAGGAGAGGTTGACAATGAGCTGAGCTCATTGTCTCAGTCTGTTAATCATTCTCGAACCCCTCTGGCTCCAATAAGGGCTGAATAAAAAGAGCATAAAAGAACAATTTGGCTTGTCCCAGCTGTGAACAGCTCAGCCAATCATACACACAATAGGACCGTGACTGCCCCTGTAATACAACATATGATCTGGGACACGCCCCCTGTCTCTCCTGGTGTCTTTGTTTAAACCTGGCCTGACCCACCCAACACCCCCCTCCCTCACACACACACACACACATACGCGCACACACACACACCACACACACACACACACACACACACACACACACACACGCACACACACCTCCCTCCTACCCCCTATCTTCCTTCCCGTCCAGATGGATAAATCCATAATGTAGGACTATATCCCCTCTTCATCCCCCCACCCCTCCCCCCTCTCAGTGACACATCTCTCATAACTCCTCCCCCCTCCTCCTCCCCTCTCCCCTCTCCCTCCCACCTCCCCTCCTCCCCCTCCTCACAGCTAATTAAGCGTATCTTGGCCGGGCCGGTGTGGGGGGCCGGGGGGTGGGAGGGGCTGCACCTGGGGAACCTACCTGTTGCTCATCCCTGCTGGTTATTATCCCTGCAGAGAGGCGTTGCAGGAGAGGCAGGAGAGGCAGGGGAGGCAGGGGAGGCAGGGGAGGAGGAGGCAGGGGAGGAGGGCAGGGGGAGGCAGGGAGAGGCAGGGGAGGCAGGGGAGGCAGGAGAGGCAGGCAGGAGAGGCAGGTGAGGCAGGGGACCCCAGCTGGCCAGACGAGCTGCCAGTTAAGGGCGGGCGTGGTCGTGGTTGGTGAGGCAGAGTGGACTGCTGTTCAGAGGTTTTAGAATGATCACACACTCACACACACTCACACACACACACTTATGCATGGCTTTAGAATGATCACACACACACACACACACACACACACACACACACTCTCACACACACACACACACACACACACACGTATGCATGGCTTTCTAATCATTTTCTTGACCTAATTGCTGCTCCGGTTTCTGCATATTAAGCTGCTCGTGATCGAGGGTAATGTTTAGTTTCAGCATAATTGTTTTTGTTTTGATCCTGAGTTATCTGGTATTTACTTGACATTCAGCAAATGAAATATCCCACCGACACTGATAGTTATTGAATTACCCATTTCCGTCTCTGCTATCATAATTGCTAGAGCCAAGGAGAATTAATTCCAGCGCTTAATAACGGCACTTTTACCTGCAGATCTAACATCCACAGTCGACTCCTGGAGGAAGTTTCACAACATGAAAACTGCTATGGTGAATGAGTGATTAAAGTGCAGTTGGGCACTGCTGTTGAACCAGCTGGTATTCTGACATGCTGAGAAAGCACAGTGAGAAATCAAACCTGAACCTTCTCTTCATCTCCACATACCAGGACCGCCACAGAACCATCATGACCAGCTTCATGATCAAGACCAACACAAGGTCCTTCAGCTCCTTGGTGGAGGTATTCTCTGTTTAACACTAATGGTGATAAAGCAGAACACAAGCCTGTTCTGGTGATGACATCACAGCTGAACACAAGCCTCTTCTGGTGATGACATCACAGCTGAACACAAGCCTGTTCTGGTGATGACATCACAGCTGAACACAAGCCTCTTCTGGTGATGACATCACAGCTGAACACAAGCCTATTCTGGTGATGGACATCACAGCTGAACACAAGCCTGTTTGGTGATGACATCACAGCTGAACACAAGCCTGTTCTGGTGATGACATCACAGCTGAACACCAAGACTGTTCTGGTGATGACATCACAGCTGAACACCAAGACTGTTCTGGTGATGACATCACAGCTGAACACAAGCCTGTTCTGGTTACCAGCATCATGGTTCCACCCAGATCAGGCGAGAGCCTCGTGATGTTGTGGAGGCCGAGGCTGTTAGCAGTACAGAGGAGCTCTGGTCTTCACCTGGAGACACGAACACTAAACCACCAGACAGACCGTCTGGGTTTCAACATAAATATGCACTTTTGGGAGGTGGAGGCTGGGGGATGCGGGGGGGAGTGGAGAATATTCTAATGCGTATTTAAATAAGTACTTTGCATTTTCCTACAAATGAGCAAAAAATAATGAAATGGATATGGTTATGTGAAGGTAGGGGAGGGGAGAAATTCATAAAATGCTAATACGTCCGAAGGGGGGTAAATGACTGGGGCGTGTCTTCAAGCTAATGTCTGTGGGCTTGTGGCTAATTGTGCCTTTGTTGTGCTATTACACAGAGTTTGCACAGGGTTTACAGACTTGACAGGGAGGGCTGGGAGGGGGGGGGCACAGAGGCCTGCTCTTTGTTTGACTTCCTCTCCTCGTGGCCTCAGGGTGTCCCTCAGGTTGTCCCTCAGGCCTCTGGAGATGTCTAATCCCTGTCCCCACAGCATGGCCATGTCACATCCTGTTTGCTCTGACTGCATGTTAGATATAGAGGCATGTGAAAGATGAACATGTGAAAGATGAACATGTGAAAGCCCTGGTTTTGGCTGTTTAACCTTTAGACAGAACCACAGACTTGAGACTCGAAGACCTGTGAAACACAGAGATGAGATTCAGAGGGGAAGAGGGGAAGTCTAGTGAGGGCTTCTCCTCAGAATGGAGAGACTGGCAGCTATCTTACTCTGTGTGGTGGAGGAGGGGATGATGGGGGGGGGGTGGGGGAGGTGGAAGAGGGGTAGTGGGGTCCTTCTCTTCCCCCAGCCCCTCTCTCTGACCTATACCCTCTCCTCACCCAGCCACTCTCTCTGTACCAGCTGAAAGTAAGACGGAGGCACCAATTACCCCTCCTCACATATGGGCTCTGAGCTGTGATGACGGACTGTGCCAACTGCCAACTCCTCACCACGGCCTGCTGCCTGGTCCCAGTGCATGGTGCCTGCTGCATGGTGCCAAAAAGACTTCCAATTATCAGCACTTACTTTCCCCGGCGGCAGTTTTTGCTTCCAGCTGTGAGGGGGTTTAGGAGAACTTGCGGGAGAGAATCGTACACCTGCGAGTCTCAGAGGCGTCCTCATGGCAGGGCCTCGACCCCCCCCCCGCCCCCATCTGGCAGTGCCCCCCCCCCGCCGTCGCGTCCCCCCCCCTCTGGGGCCCCAGCCAGCCTGGACACAGATGTTCAGCACTGGGAGTCACGCTGGTGGCACCTCGCATCTCTCCGTCCATCACCCAGGATGGATGCAGGTGTGGGAGGGCACCGGTCGAGTCAGACGCCTGCCTGTCACCTCCTCCTCCTCTGGGGGCTGGGTGCGGGGAGCTGGGTGCTGAGAGCTGTCCACAGACCGGCTGGTGACACACTTGGCAGCTGGCATCTTCCCTGCTTGACATCTCAGGTCTTCATGTCCCTGGATGTTTTCTGGTCCTAAGATCCAGCTGGGAGTTCCCTACCAGTTCCTCTGAGCCTCCTTTACATCCTGTATGGGGGCGGAGCCTCTGAGCCTCCTCTACATCCTGTATGGGGGCGGAGCCTCTGAGCCTCCTCTACATCCTGTATGGGGGCGGAGCCTCTGAGCCTCCTCTACATCCTGTATGGGGGCGGAGCCTCTGAGCCTCCTCTACATCCTGTATGGGGGCGGAGCCTCTGAGCCTCCTCTACATCCTGTATGGGGGCGGAGCCTCTGAGCCTCCTCTACATCCTGTATGGGGGCGGAGCCTCTGAGCCTCCTCTACATCCTGTATGGGGGCGGAGCCTCTGAGCCTCCTCTACATCCTGTATGGGGGAAGTCAAACATAACAAGTCATTGAAATAAAGTCATTATCTACTGAGCACGTTGAATGAAGCTGAATGTGTTCAGTAGGAATGGACCCCAGGACGGTGCTGTGGAGTTATAGGACACCTGAGAACTCATTAGAAGATGAACAACACGCAGTCACTGCCGTATAACGATCTGCTCTGTTCTCTTCTCTGGGATGTTTTATAGCTTGCTTGTTATAGTTGCTTTACTGCAAAGATAAAATCTTTGATTTGGTGTGGAAGAAAACTGTGCCGGTGTTTACCATTGAGGTCTTCTCATGATCCAGTCTGGTGATGTCCACACTGAGGTCTCCTCATGATCCAGTCTGGTGATCTCCACACTGAGGTCTCCTCATGATCCAGTCTGGTGATCTCCACACCGAGGTCTCCTCATGATCCAGTCTGGTGATCTCCACACTGAGGTCTCCTCATGATCCAGTCTGGTGATCTCCTCACTGAGGTCTCCTCATGATCCAGTCTGGTGATCTCCTCACTGAAAACGATAAACCTTTGGTGTCGTGTTGTATGTGATTTTCTTCTTTATATTCATACTTCGTTACTTCCCTTATCTGGTCTTCAAGACCCTTCCAGTCAGCTTGTTCTTTTGACACATTCTGTGTGATTGATGCAGAATGCTGGAGGTAGATTCCCCCCTTCTGAAATGTCATAAGACAGGATATGTGTCTCTCAGTGGGGGGTCGTTGGGCCTCCTTGAAAGCAAGATGTGGCAGAAAACAGGCAGAAAACAGGCAGAAAACAGGCAGAAAACCGACAGAAAATTGGAAAGGTATACAATACTCTTGAGCAGATGATTGGAGTGGTTATTGAATCTCCCTCTATCTCTCCCCCTCTCTGTTTCCTTCTCTCTCTCCCATCTCATAAATATACATGTGTGTGTATGCCTGTGTGTGGAAAAAAGAGAGTTCTTCATGTCTTGTGGCTCAAGTGTGTGTCCAGCACAGAGTCCGTGCCTGCAGGGAGAGAGAGAGCGAGAGAGCGAGAGGGAGAGCGAGAGAGGGAGAGAGAGAGAGCGAGAGCTCATCATGTCTGCTGCGATTAAGTTGTCATTCCTGGGAAAGGAGGAAAGATCAGACTCTGTCACCAGCGCCAGACAGGCTCAGCTAGTCCTCAGACAGACAGGCTGAGCTAGTCCTCAGACAGACCTCAGACAGACAGGCTCAGCTAGTCCTCAGACAGACAGGCTGAGCTAGTCCTCAGCTAGTCCTCAGACAGACCTCAGACAGACAGGCTCAGCTAGTCCTCAGACAGACCTCAGACAGACAGGCTCAGCTAGTCCTCAGACAGACAGGCTGAGCTAGTCCTCAGCTAGTCCTCAGACAGACCTCAGACAGACAGGCTCAGCTAGTCCTCAGACAGACCTCAGACAGACAGGCTCAGCTAGTCCTCAGACAGACCTCAGACAGACAGGCTCAGCCAGTCCTCAGACAGACAGGCTCAGACAGACAGGCTCGGCCAGTCCTCAGACAGACAGACAGGCTCGGCCAGTCCTCAGACAGACAGGCTCAGCCAGTCCTCAGACAGACAGACAGGCTCAGACAGACAGGCTCGGCCAGTCCTCAGACAGACAGACAGGCTCGGCCAGTCCTCAGACAGACAGGCTCGGCCAGTCCTCAGACAGACAGACAGGCTCAGACAGACAGGCTCGGCCAGTCCTCAGACAGACAGACAGGCTCGGCCAGTCCTCAGACAGACAGGCTCAGCCAGTCCTCAGACAGACAGACAGGCTCGGCCAGTCCTCAGACAGACAGACAGGCTCGGCCAGTCCTCAGACAGACAGACAGGCTCGGCCAGTCCTCAGACAGACAGACAGGTTCAGCCAGTCCTCAGACAGACAGACAGGTTCAGACAGTCCTCAGACAGACAGACAGGTTCAGACAGTCCTCAGCCAGACAGGCTCAGACAGTCCTCAGCCACTGCTCAGCCCCACACAGATCATCTACAT
Source organism: Mallotus villosus (assembly GCA_903064625.1). Classification (NCBI taxonomy): domain Eukaryota; kingdom Metazoa; phylum Chordata; class Actinopteri; order Osmeriformes; family Salangidae; genus Mallotus; species Mallotus villosus. The sequence goes on along the minus strand of CAEFZP010001305.1, from coordinate 6,865 downwards.
GCATTCCTCTCACATCAACAGCAGAGCTACTTGAAGACTTTGGGCCCTATTTTGACGATCTGAAACGCAAGTATCAAAGCGCAAAGCGCAAAGCGCAAGTGGGCTGGACTCCGGTGCGGTTGCTATTTTAGCAGCGGGATAAATGACTTTTCGCCGGGCGCAAATCTAAAAGAGGTAGCTACATTACTAATGGGTGTGGTTTGGGCGTAACGTGCAATAAGCCAATCAGAGCGTCATCTCACATTCCCTTTAAGACCAGCGCTTGTTCCATGGCGGATTGCTATTATAACGGCGGATTTGCCAGGCGCACGCCAGCGGTTCACAGGTGACCGACGTTCTCGTCAGGACCGTAAACAATAGAGAAGTGATTGTATGGGAAAGGCAGAGCAGTTTCATTGCACTAAGTTGCCCACTCATGCTGCTCATTCAAATGTAGCCTATTTTGACATATATATATATTTTTTTAATTGCTTAGTTCTTAGAATTAGTTTAACTGTTGTACTTTTGTTTACTTAATGTAAGACCCGTAGGGCCTATATGTTTATTTTTTGCACCTTCCTGCCACAGTAAATTGAAAACCGAATTCTGATTCTGATGTGCATGGGAGAAGAAACCTACCCAAATTAGCTTCGGTTAAACAGGCGTAGGAGTAAATTGCCACAGTTGTTACAATTCAAGTGCACATACATAGAGATTTCTCATGAACATCTTATTAATCATTGACATGAACGAAATGTAACACAGCTAGCCATACAATAAATCAAAACAATACGTATTTTCGCAGGAAGAATACCCTGGCTTGGCCAGCAGTGCGCACGGACCAAGCTTGCGCCCTTAAAATAGCATCTGAATAATGCGCCATTGTCTTTAAACCATCTTTTTCCTGGTCAGTGGCGGAATTGTTTTTTCGGAAACCACAAGATAGCACCAGGGAACGTTTGCGCTGGAACACGCCTCATTTTACGCTGAACCGCCCCCGGGAGCGCAAGGTCATTCCGACGTGCGCCCGTGGAGGGAAAAATCCGCTTTGCGCCGAGTGCAAGCTAGGAATGATACTTGCGTCACTGACAAAGTCAATTGCGCTGGGTGCAAGATAGGGCCCTTAGGGTTGAAGGGTTAGGGTTAGGGCTGAAGAGTTAGGGTTGAAGGGTTAGGGTTAGGGCTGAAGAGTTAGGGTTGAAGGGTTATGGTTGACGGGTTAGCTCACCCCAGGCTGGCCGCTGGAAAGCTTCCTGACCAGGACTCAGCTGCCTCATGAATGGAGGAGCCCCTCAGACGAGGCGGGCTGGGAGGTGCTGCAGGAGGGGGTCGTCACGCCGGCTTTGTAGCCGCTACGCTCCGCATTGTTCTCTGTGTGTGGCGGGAGGACAGGACCTGATGGAGGACCTGGTGGAGGACAGGACCTGATGGAGGACAGGACCTGGTGGAGGACCTGGTGGAGGACCTGATGGAGGACCTGGTGGAGGACAGGACCTGGTGGAGGACCTGGTGGAGGACCTGATGGAGGACCTGGTGGAGGACAGGACCTGATGGAGGACCTGGGGGAGGACAGGACCTGATGGAGGACCTGGTGGAGGACCTGATGGAGGACCTGGTGGAGGACAGGACCTGGTGGAGGACCTGGTGGAGGACCTGATGGAGGACAGGAACTGGTGGAGGACAGGGTGGAGGACAGGACCTGGTGGAGGACAGGGTGGAGGACAGGAGGAGGACAGGACCTGATGGAGGACAGGGACCTGCTGGAGGACCTGATGGAGGACAGGACCTGGTGGAGGACAGGGACCTGGTGGAGGACGGGACCTGGTGGAGGACCTGATGGAGGACGGGACCTGCTGGAGGACCTGATGGAGGACAGGACCTGGTGGAGGACCTGGTGGAGGACCTGGTGGAGGACAGGGACCTGGTGGAGGACCTGGTGGAGGACCTGGTGGAGGACAGGGACCTGGTGGAGGACCTGGTGGAGGACCTGGTGGAGGACCTGGTGGAGGACCTGGTGGAGGACAGGACCTGGTGGAGGACAGGACCTGGTGGAGGACAGGAGGAGGACAGGACCTGATGGAGGACATGAAATAGAGCCATGCATCACGTACAAGTCTGGCAGCAGACACCAGCTCATGGATGGGCATAATGACCATTTCTGACCCACACTCACACCACACACACATACACACACAAGCTTGCATACACACACTCTCACACACCACACACTCAGGCTTGCATACACACACTCTCTCACACACACACACACACACACCACACACACACACTCAGACACACACACACACACTTAAGCATGCACACACACTCACATACCAACTTGCGTATGGCATGTTGACACGTTCATGCATACACATGCACACACACAGGCCTACATGTCTGCATGCACCTGCATGTCATGCATACGACATGCTCTAGTGAGTCCCCGGTCCCCACTGACCACGGTCTCTCCCCCTGGTCTCCCCTGACCACGGTCTGCCCCCTGGTCTCCACTGACCACGGTCTCCCCCCCTGGTCTCCACTGACCACGGTCTCTCCCCCCTGGTCTCCACTGACCACGGTCTCCACTGAGCACGGTCTCCCCCCCTGGTCTCCTCTGACCACGGTCTCCCCCCCTGGTCTCCACTGACCACGGTCTCCACTGACCACGGTCTCCCCCCCCTGGTCTCCACTGACCACGGTCTCCACTGACCACGGTCTCCCCCCCCTGGTCTCCACTGACCACGGTCTCCCCCCCTGGTCTCCACTGACCACGGTCTCCCCCCTGGTCTCCACTGACCACGGTCTCCCCCCTGGTCTCCACTGAGCACGGTCTCCACTGACCACGGTCTCCCCCCCTGGTCTCCACTGACCACGGTCTCCCCCCTGGTCTCCACTGACCACGGTCTCCCCCTGGTCTCCACTGACCACGGTCTCCCCCCTGGTCTCCACTGACCACGGTCTCCCACTGACCACGGTCTCCCCCCCCTGGTCTCCTCTGACCACGGTCTCCCCCCTGGTCTCCACTGACCACGGTCTCCACTGAGCACGGTCTCCCCCCCTGGTCTCCTCTGACCACGGTCTCCCCCCCCTGGTCTCCACTGACCACGGTCTCCCCCCCCTGGTCTCCACTGACCACGGTCTCGGTCTCCACTGACCACGGTCTCCCCCCCCGGTCTCCCACTGACCACGGTCTCCCCCCCTGGTCTCCACTGACCACGGTCTCCCCCTCTGGTCTCCACTGACCACGGTCTCCCCCCCCGGTCTCCACTGACCACGGTCTCCCCCCCTGGTCTCCACTGACCACGGTCTCCCCCCCTGGTCTCCACTGACCACGGTCTCCCCCCCTGGTCTCCCCTGACCACGGTCTCCCCCCCCTGGTCTCCACTGACCACGGTCTCCCCCCCCGGTCTCCACTGACCACGGTCTCCCCCCCTGGTCTCCACTGACCACGGTCTCCACTGACCACGGTCCTCCCCCCCTCTCCACTGACCACAGTCTCTCCCCCCTGGTCTCCACTGACCACGGTCTCCCCCTGGTCTCCACTGACCACGGTCTCCCCCTGGTCTCCACTGACCACGGTCTCCCCCCTGGTCTCCACTGACCACGGTCTCCCCCCTGGTCTCCACTGACCACGGTCTCCCCCCTGGTCTCCACTGACCACGGTCTCCCCCCTGGTCTGACCAAACCTCACAATCCTCCAGACGATCGTTCCCTTCAGCTGAAGCTAAACTCAAACACCTGCAGTCTCGTCTGACTGCGGTCAGAAAGCAGCTGACAGATACCTGAGTGGTGTGTAAGTCTTGAGGCTAAATAAATCTCATTAGTTTTAATATTTGTGTTTTTTTCCTTGGTAGGCCAGACATCTGCTCTCCTCCTTCATCCTGAGATGAGGAGACGAGCGGTCGCGTGCAGAGAGCAGTCGACCAAACAACAGCAGGTGTCGTCATTTGGAGTAATATTCTTTTGTACCTTTCATGAATCGAAAAAAGTGATGACATGAGTCTATTAATACAAGCCATGTTCTGTAAAAGTGCTGACAGTGCGGGGAGTCTAGGAACTGAAAATGACATTATTATATTTTATCAATAACTGTGCCGAGCAAGATGAAGATATCACTAATCTATTCAGGATTAGTAAAATTGTGCTTGACAACTATTCCCTTATACATATTTCATAGCCAGAATTGAAAATAAATGTAATTTCTATCGAACATGTTACGTACCAGTCAGCTGACAGGAAATCAATCTGTTGTCACAATAATGATGTTCTGAACCAGGAAGTAGAGCGTGTTGTTGCTGTGTGCAGAGAGCTCATCAAACGATCCTCTGGTTACAATGAAGTCATTACGACTTGAAGGAGCAGCAGGTAAAGACAGCGCTCGGCTGGGCATACGCTTGTTTATTTGACTGCATATGTGTGTGCTTTACTCTGCCTGTGTGTGTGTGGACACACCATATGTGTGTGCTTTACTCTGCCTGTGTGTGTGTGGACACACCATATGTGTGTGCTTTACTCTGCCTGTGTGTGTGTGGACACACCATATGTGTGTGCTTTACTCTGCCTGTGTGTGTGTGGACACACCATATGTGTGTGCTTTACTCTGCCTGTGTGTGTGTGGACACACCATATGTGTGTCTGGTGTGCGGCCATGTGTTACTGTGAGCATGTGTGTGTGTGTGTGTGTGTGTGTGTGTGTGTTTGTTTGTGTATGTTACTGTGCGCACGTGTATGTGTGTGTAAGGACAGTGACAGTATAGTCCTAACCCTCACACCCCACCCCAGGGAAGATTATTAATCCAATAATTAACATTTATTGCCAACAGCACCTGCTCTCTCTCTCTCAACCCCCTGAGACCCCCATCACTCTGGTCCATGAAGGGAATCGGATGAGAGAGAGAGAGAGAGAGAGAGAGAGAGAGATAAGATGACCACATAGAAGAGAGAGATAGAGGACAGAGAGAGAGAGATAGAGAGATAGACAGAGTAGACGATAGATAGACGATACTATAGATACGATATGAGTATATAGATACATATAGTTTATATACATATAGACGATAGTATATGACGAGATATCTCTACATCGTATCTTCTCTCTCGCCCTCCCGCCTCTCTCTCTCTTTCTTTGCGTCTTTTGTTACACTCTTGTGGTAGGGAGGGGTTGAGCGAGAGGAAAGATCGTCAGGATAGGACAGCGGGCCCGGAGGCAGAAGGGGGAAGGGAGGGGCACAGCAGCAGCAGTGAATCAGCGAGGGTCATCAGATGTGGGATTCTTCACAGCAGAGAGGTTTTTGTGTGTGGTGTGAAGTTATGTTGATTCCAGAACAAAAGAGAACAGAGGAGGGACCAATCCGACACAGAGAGAGAAAAGGAGGAGGAGAAGAAGAGAGAAAGGAGGAGGAGAAGAAGAGGGCTTTCCTGGTGTGCGACACGCGGAGACAGACCTCTTCATCACACTGAACTGGACTTTTATCAAACCCAAAGTCTGGAAAGGTGACCTGACATATTTTGACAGAATAATTTTGACATTCCAATCAAGTTTGTATAACCTGGACACTGCTTCTCTGCTCGACTGCTCTGCTGAAGAAGCTCAAATAGAAAGCACAATATACAGAGAAAGACAACAGAAAGATTCGGCGCAGCAGCACACAGCACCAAACAAACATCATCAAATACAGTCTAAACATTCTATCACCAGTCTTATATTCTAATGTCCATTCCCCAAGAGAGATAGAGGGAGATGGTCAAGTGAGGAGAAGCGCGGGTCTCAGCATAGGAGGAGAGGTGTCCACCACCCACTCCTCTCCAGCCGAGGAGTGAAGATGCTTCGCTACTGATTAAACGCTGCTCCAGATGACCTGTTCACGGGACAGCATGAGGGATCCCTCCACAGCAGCGACCTGCTCTTCAACAGACACTCTCTACCCTCCTTCAACACACTCCTTCTGGACTGGGGAAACTTCACCAGCTTCAACGGTGAGTTTTCCTTCCCAAAGCGATGTGACAAGCTGTGCTCTCATCCGCTGCATTCCCCCACGCTCCTCTCCTCTCCTGCCCCTCCTCTCCTCCCCTCCTCTCCTCTCCTCTCCTCTCCTCTCCTCTTCCTCTCCATCTAGTCTTATGATTCTGATAAACCCGAACCCCTGACGCTACTTCTCCGTTTGTCTATTACTCCTGTCTTCCTCCTGTCTCTCCCTCTCCTCCCCCAATCTTGTGCTCTGTCTTTCTTCTCCCTCTCTTTCTCTCTGTCTTTCCTTTCTCCCTCTGCTCTCTCTCTCTGTCTTTCCTTCTCGCTCTCTTTCTCTCCGTGTCTTTCGCCTTTTCTCCCTCTGTTTCCGCTCCCTCTGTCTTCCTCGCACTGAGGTAGTCCTGTGTAAGGAGATGGGAGTCCCCTGCTGTTTCCCTATTCATGCTGCGTCATCTTTCTCCCCGTTCCTCTCCGTGTCTGGTCGCGCACGCAGTGAGTCATCGCCCTGTGCCTGGTGAGGAGGTCTGTTGTCATGCTAATGTGTCGAGTGAGGAGAAGTAGTCGTGAGGAAAACTTGTCATACTTGTCGTCAAAAAGCTCTCATGAAAGTCAGCGTGAAATTTGAATGTTGGAATGTGTTTGGGGTGCTTTCAAAAAAGTATCTGTCAAATCTGTCGTGAGTGTTTTAAAAAGAGGGTTTTCGTTCGTACCTGTGCTGTTTAGCTCAGGTGAGAGATCCGCCTTCCTGACTCGAATAAAACACAAACCTAAAACCCTCAGTGGTTTTAGAACATTAAACATAAAACAATCATGGTTTATGGATTACAATTATGAGGAAAAAATCTTATAATTAAAAACTGTCTGAAAGAGTATTTATACACTTCCCTCAGATGCACGGTCAACCGTGGTTACACATCC